>CM065140.1:9217500-9360000 GCA_033026305.1 Cirrhinus molitorella
AGCTGTAGTTGTGCATTTTTAATGGAAGTTTTACAGAAGTGGCGGCAGGCTTCACATATGCTGCAGACGGCATATGGGAACAAGAGATGATGCAGCACAGTTGGCCAGAGCACTGCTTTCTTAGGCCGCAAACACTTAAACGCTAGCCCGAGAGGAAAGACGCGCTCACGCACATAAACCTACTGCCGTTTTAGCACGCGCCCTAATGAATTCACACACGTTTATGTCCAACGCCATCTTGTTTCCACATATGAGGCGGATGTTGGCTCAATCGGAAATGAAAAAGTTATTGGTGCTGAATTCAAATCTGAGCCATTATCTGCCCCAATTTGTAGTTACTCAGAGAGCGGTAAACATCTGCTTAAGTAATGTTTGTTTTTAAAGCATCTATAACATTAATAGAAGCATCACAAGAGCATCATAAAGTTGCCGCAGAATTGCAACTGATTTAACTGCACTCTTTTCTGTAGCATGCTGACAAAGCTTTCTTCAGTGAAACCTAAATCGCCTGTCGTGATAGGTTTGTGCACAGAAATATATTTTGTTCTAATCAACTTGGAGGTGAATTACAAAATTGGACAATTTTGCATTTTACTCCTAAATAAATGATAAGAAGACGAAAAAAGTTTATACAGTAGTTGTTTGACAGCTGAGTAGTTATTTACAGACTGATCAAAAACACACTATGAAAGACTTGTGTTTTGTTGACTGATTAAAATGTGGATAAATGGCTGTAGCTGTAGTCAAGGAGATTGATTTTGTTGGCTATTCAAAAGTTCATAAAAGTTCACAGAAGGAAACTTTAATCTTATATTAAACTTATTGTTATTCAGATGTAAAATATAGAAGCAAATATTAGATACTACATTAACAGTTTCTGACTGACATGAGGTGGCATGCAAAACATGCACTTTGCTTGCAAATTGGGTAAACATTCAAATATTCAAATCATTTCAGTATAAATATTAAGTTAACTTAAAAAGTGCAAATGCATGCTGAAGTCATTTAAAGCCCTGCTAATATACTTTTCACACCCTAGTGTCCAAGAGCTTGAGGTTCTCTGTGCCTATGTGTATGTTTCTCTCTGTGTAGCTGTAGTTGTAAAGCTTCTGGTCACTGATCTTTGCTTACTTCTATATGCATTTTCGGAACATTGAATTCAAATGTACTAATTTGTTAGATGTTATATTACATATACATGGAGAATTAGGGTGATGTTGTAGATTTGCAGTGCTGTTGTGTGCTGGCATGGCTGTCGCCTGTGCCCTGGGGTGGGTGGCACTGATGCTATCAGCGTCTTTCGTGTGTCAGCCTGCCTACCGCCACACCCATCACACACTCCAGATATGGCCTGACACTTCCCTCTGCTGAGCCAGCCACAAACACAACACACAACCCCCTTCTAAAAAAATCATAGTCTCTCACTGCTGAAGTCTACATTAAATAAACAATTCAATAAGACCACTACTAATGTGACTATTAATAATTTGTTTATAAATGTGGATATATTTCATATATTACATTTACATCCTGCATGCTGAAATGAATGACTGAATATTTTAAACTAAAAGTACACTATATTGCTAAAAGTATTGGGACACCCTCTTCTAATGAACAGGTTTGACTACTTAAGTAATTTCCATGAGTACTAATCTTAATGTTTAAGCATATAATGATATTCTAGGGAATTGTGTCCAAAAGTATAGACAGAACCCTTTTTTATTTTAATATGACAATGCCTCTGTGTATAAGGCAAGGTTCATAGAGAAATGTTTGATTCAGTCAGTGTGAAAGAACTTGACTGGTCTGCATAAAGAAAAAAGGCACTTTAGCACTGTAGCAACAAAGATGGAAGCATAATTCATGTATTTAAAAATTGCATTTTCATCTCTGTTGCTTCAGTTTTGAAAGTGTCTAAAATGACTGTACCCATAGAGTTTTTGGCTCAAGGTCTGCTTTTAAATTCACACTAGAGGTGTTCAGCTGGGATGAGGACTTGGCTTTATGCAGACCAGTCCAGTTCTTCCACACTGACTGTATCAAACATTTCTCTATGAACCTTGCCTTATACACAGAGGCATTGTCATGTTAGAATAAAAAAGGGTCCTGTCCAAACTTTTGCTATAAAATTAGAAGGGCACAATTCCCTAGAATATCATTATATGCTTAAACATTAAGATTAGTACTCATGGAAATTACTAAAGTAGGCAAACCTCTTCATTAAAAGGGGGTGTCCCAATACTTTTGGCAATACAGTGTATTATTAATTATTATGAATATTTTCAAAAACAAAATAATTCTGACAGATTCTGCTAATTATTTGGGACAGTTGCTAATTTATGGTAGGTTTAAATCATAGTGTATTTATCGAAGTGATATTTAAACTACTGGCATCTAGAGAACTTATATCTACAGTATATGAACGAGTATGTGTAATTTAATGTATTTGAATTGCTGGTATACAGACTGTTGTCTTCCAAACATGGACAAAGTTCAGAAATTCTTGACAGCTTCTGAAGTCATTTGTTGTTTAGTATCATCACTGATGTGTTTGTGGGTCTTCAGGGCCACCCCTCAGACTGATAAATATGCGGCGCATTCTGTGGTGCTCTCATCAGTCACAAAACAGCTCAGGACGCCATTAACCGTCCACACTGCCTGCGAGCGAGCCGTCGACATGCACGCAGCATAAATCTGCTGTTTTTGACAGAGAAGTTCTAAAATATTAATTTTGTTAGGATGATCCAGGTTGTTCTCGGGGGGGATGGGAGTTAATTCATGTGCTTGCAGTTGTTACCAAGCAGAATCAGTGGTACATTTAATTAGACAGCAATCTGGACGGCAGTCTGCGCCCTGCTGTTCTACTGCGTTTAATAACGTGTGAAGCCATGGGCGGAGGTTACCGAAAATATCCCGTTATAGATTCCTAGTTTAACCAAAGGAAGAAAGAATTAGCACCTAGTCCAGGTGTGAGGGATACAATCATGAGTGAAATGCACTGACTGCCTGTGGTGAAGAATACTCCTTTATACTCTTTAGCTCTGTTCCAAAACCCTGTGAGCTGCCTACCTAGGCAGCAGTTTTAGGCATCATTAGGCATGCTGTTTGACAAGGTAAACAGCAACAGTATGCTCCCTTTAAAGATGATTATGGCTAAAACTTAAGGCAGCATGCATGCATTCTTCACAGCTAAGGCAATGCCTGAATGTATTATAACAAACTCAGTGAAACATCTAAATTACTTGGTGGTCTAAACATTTTGCTCATAGATTTAATAATTTCATACTGAAAAATTAAAAATGAAAAGTACAAATTCTTTCATCTAATTAAAATGCTATGCTTTTTTTATGTATTGTGTTGTAATCTTAGCAACACGCTTTGTCAGGCTCTGCTGTAATCAACTGTGAGTGGATTCTTGTGTAAGCTTCACTTGAGGAGCATGTGAAGAGTAAGTAACTTTTTAATTTAGAATTCTGCGTAGAAGGTGCCCACCTCTATAATGGCTCCATCAGGTTGTCTCAGGAAGTGTCTGTAATGTTGGCGCAGGCCACTCAAGCGCAGTGTGTAGATAGATAGATGGGTGCTGGTCTCGCATCCTGTAGTGGGCCTGCCTGAAGGTGATGCCAATCCTACCATAGGCTCCTCCTCCGTCCAGATGTAGTCATACACCGCCACCTATTGAGACACATACACCCCCCACATATACACACCTTGTTAGAGACAAAGTATTTGAACAGTATTGCAATACTAAGAACTAACACAATTTGTTACCTGAGTGACTGCTAATGAAAACTCCCACATGAAAATGTGCACACATACCCTACAGAGAGTGCATGTGAATCAGTTAGGCCCACAACAACACTGGACTCCACTTTCACTGTAGAGCATTTTTGTAATAGCATGAAAGTGAGTAAATGTTTAGTTTAGCATTTCCCCCCCTATTATTTATATTATTCAGATTATTTTGTGTACACAAGAGACACACATACATAGATTTAAAAAAAATATGTTTTCATTTCAGCAGTTTCCTGAAAGAAATTATGGAGAAAAAAAAAAACACAAGGGCACCATTATTTTTGGCCACATCTGTAAATGAATGCAAAAACACGAAATGCAGAACAATGTATTTATCTAAAAATATATATTGTATTATATAATACAAATTGATGCACTATGCTTTGCAGCCTTATGGTGTCAAAATTTGGTTCCATAAATCATGACATTTTACTGGATAATACTAATGCAAAGAAATCAAAAGAGACTATGACACAGTTCATGTAGCTGCATGTGTGCGTGTGTGTTCAGATCAAGGGTGTATCTGAGTGCAACTGCATGCTTGCACGAATGCTTACCCTAACACAATTACCTGCCCTACCTGCGGCCACAGTTCAGCGCTCACTGAGATGAATGCAAACCCGGATAGTTGACAGTAATGGTCTGTAATTTACAGCTGTGCTTGTGAGGTGATGAGCTCTGGCTGAGAGACGCAGGAATGCAGCGTGTCAGGTTTCTGCATGACTCACGCAGCCTCTGACCCTGACACGACACTAACACACACCAACTTACAATAACCTGCTTCAGCCTAATCCTTAAATGAGGGAAAGGAAAAACAAAGAAACTAGTGGCCCGTATCACTCATTAATACTAGTGTTAGGAGCTATACTTAGAATAGCATGCCATTTGTACTATTTTTGCACAGTATGCAATTTTTTTAATACATGGAATACTCAGAAGACCTACTACTTTACTATAGTCTGGTCAACTTGACCTTGCATTTTCAGCAGGGTAAAGGAAACCGGAAATGGTATCAACCTCAACATGGATTCTGTTCACTTTTTCCATGATTCTGGTCTTACTGTGTACAATTAATTCAAAAGAGCATATGATCAAAAATTATGAAAGCATTTTCAGACTCAGATGACTTTTCGTGTCTGGGTCATTGTATGGACATGACAATGTTTCTGTCCCTGCCTTTACGTAAATATTACACTTGAAAAACACATTAGGGTTACAATTTCTTTAGATTTTAAAATGAAACAATATGTTATTTGAACAATTACACGTTCTTGAGCCATTAATGTGGCTTAAATTAATTATACAGAATTCCAAGCACCGAAAAAAGACTCCCCACAGCTATGTACAGAGGGAAAGTGCTTTATTTCGAGGTCAAAAACAGGTTTTTCTACAATTTAAAATACAATGTGTAAATAATATATCAAATGCATGATGTAAATGGCATTTAAAAGATAAATGCAGAAATAAATACTATAAAATATATTACAAAAGTAGTGGTCCAATGGAGTTGTGTCACTTGTGTTACAGTTTAACAAAAAAAAAAAAAAAAAAAAATCAATTGCTTATGTTCTTTCTGTCTCTTTTCAGTTCTTAGAAATTTTCTCATGATTTCATATGAAGCTTTTAGTTTAGGTCACTGGTATGACCTACTTTATTATTAGGGAGCAAAAAAAAAAAAAAAAAAATGCAAAAGGATTCACCTACTATTTAATCTCCTTATTTCTTGCATTTTCATTTTCTGTAACTCTGACTACTATGTGCTGAAAAAAAAAAAATAATAATAATAATAAATAAATAAATAAATAAATAAAAACTTAATATTTAATATTGCCAAAGGTACATGTGGTCTTTAAATAATTGCACAATTTTTTTTTTTAAAAATCATTAAGCTGTCATTAAGCATGTATTCACAGAGTTGAAAGGTAATCTAATAGTGTGGTCTAAGTTTAAATGTTACATGCAGAGCTTTGAACATCCAAGGCTCATGTGAGATTAGCTAGACACAACAGAGACAAACATACAAATACCAAAAAAAAAAAAAATAGAAAAAGAAAAAGAAAAAAAATGCAAGATGAAAAATAAAAAAAAATAAGATGTTGTGATTAAATCATATCTTAAGTGTCTCAGCAGGTCTGATGTCATGAGGGATGGCTCTGATCCGAGTATACGGGTCCCTTGAGTGTGTTGTACCTGTAATGCACTGCCCTGCTCTATTAGAGGAACACAGGAGACAAGCAGAGCGTGTAACATGCTATATAGGTCATGGATCTCAGACGCATTGGTGTGTGAAGATCACAGCGCCTCTCACCCAACTGGGCCAGCTTCACACTAGTGTCAGCATTGCTACACACACCCCCTCTGACCTCAAACACACACATGCACACTATACATATACTCATCATTTCTCAAACATATGTGTGAATGCGCTGTCACAGCATGTTATGTGCACAGACTCACCATTCATTTTAGGTCGGAATTTATTACCATGGTGTTGTGGACATGTACCTTGGAGTATCATGTAAATACTTCGGTACATGAATATCATTTAGAACCACATAATATATCAAAGTGCCACAATATTACCTTCTAATTTGTGTACCTTCCAAAAAAATAAGGGGCTGCAAACAACACTAGAACATAGAGAGAATCTTGGATAAGAGAGTCTTGAATAACACTGAAATTATTATTTTATTATTATATATGCAAATGTAGGCTGTGACTTTATGTAAGTAGAAATAAATGAATAAGGGAAACATGATGCTAGTGAAGCTGTGTGGGAATCACTTGCCTTGGACAATGGTCAAATTTACATTTTATACAAAAAATATTTGACCACAGAAGGCTGCCACTGACCAATCACAGTCAATAATTCAACATAAGAAATGTATTTATTTATTTGCAGAACAAAACCCCAAAACAACTTAGCACTTCCTTAATTTTTTTATAAAGGTTTTTAGTTAAATGCCTGAAATAAGGTACGTGGTTAACACAAGCTTAAGATATTTTTACATACTACTCAAAGATATAAAATACATTACTATTACTCCCTTGTGATTTTTTTTAAGCTTTTACTTACAAGTTGCCAAATGAGACTACAGGAGCTGCTGGGAACATTAAACATCACACATTTTCCTTCCTTTACAGCATCATGGTGTTTATAATCACACTCTAGCTAACTATTTTAACTCAACTGAAAGAGCTATTTGCCCTGTAAAAAAAAAAAAAAAAAAAAAAACATATGCTGGTTAGGCATGTTTTGAATAGAGCTGTGAATCTTTAGGTAAACAGCGAATAGATTCGATTCACGATTCATAGGTTTTCCATTCGATTAATGAAAGATTTTTGCAAATGCAGAACGATTCGATTTGAGGGGATTCACAATAAAATTAAATTATTTAAATTATTTCTCTAAATTCTTTATATGCTCAGTCAGGGGGCAAATTACACTGCAGCCTTTATGGAGTCAAAAACAAAAACAAAAAAAAAAACACTTTTGTCTACTGTTAGGTGTTAGTTTAATGATGCTATGGAATGACATATAGCATATATAGAAATGAACCCTAGTGAAAAGTAATATATTTAAAATACATTTATTTCAAACTAGTTCAAATCTATTAACATATAAACTTATATTTCCCTCGAAACTCATTGATATACAAATTAGAATTAAACTTTATTGAAAGTACTACATGTGCACAATGCACATTTCTTAATATTAAGCCTAAAATGTGTTTTAATGTTTTAAATAATATTGCTGAGGATTGTATGATCTTTGAATAATGAAGGTCTTTAAATGCACAATATTTAAAGTGTACCTGAAATATACTATCAATAGTTCCACTTTAGCACAATCAAATGTACTTCATCTTTAGTTGGACTTTAGCACTATACTTTCAATTTAGCACATTTTATACCAGTTTAGTATAGGCTACTAAAGTCCAATTGCAAGGTATTTTTTATTAAGAACATAAATATGTAAAATTATTTGTAGTATACTTAGTATGAAATAAATTTATTTCAAATACAGTTTAGTATATTTATTTTTCGTGACAGTGAGAGTGCACACACAATCCTGTGTCAGGCAGTAAATGAAGTGCGTGGAGGAGAGATGTGAGGAAACAAACAATGCTGTGCAAGGTCTCCATTAATTTGTGCTTGTAGTAATTTAATGCGTATATATTTTAAAGCAATGAATCGTTATAGAAATTGGGATTCTTTCGATTCTTAATGTTCTTAGTGCCAAAATCAACGATTCATGATTAAAAAAATCCATGTTTCAAGATCGATGCATATACATCGTCAGATTTTGTAATCGATGCATCGAGAAAATGAGTGAATCGTTACACCCCTAGTTTTGAAGCATGGCTGCTGGTTAGAGCTGGTCATGAGCTGGTTTAAGCTGATCATGTGCTGCTCCTAAGCAGGAGCTAGTTGCTTAGGATTAGCATATTACCAGCTAAGGACCATCTTAAACTAGCTGCCGTGCTTCAAAACATACCTAACCAGCATATGCTGTTTTTTTCAACAGGGGGAAGCTTAATGGTGTTGATGTTGAAGTCATCCTACTGTGGTGTACTTCATTTGTAGCTTTCTGGGGATTGTATTTAGGCTTCAAAACTCACAAAAGCCATGTTTATTTTATAAATATTATCATGACGAATAATTTTTAGGCCACAGAGTTTGTTTTCTGCAATAATTAAAAACGGGAAAAAAAAAACAAAACGTATTCGTGTTTCGAGGAAACACTAGATAGTGGACATTTTTGGCTATACAGCCACAATAAAAACTCAGTCCTGTGGGTCTGGATGGCCAACAAGACAAATGCAGAGAAGAAAACAGGATCTCTTCCTTTGAGACTGGAAACACTTTAAGGGGCGTTTGGAAGAAGTCAACAGGCTCAGACAGGCCTGAATTCAGATTACCACATGACTCACTTTCTCTCTGTTTCTCTTTTCCCTCTTTTAGCAGGAAGTTTTTCAGGCCACAGCCGAGTTTATAAACTCAAGGTGACCCCTTAATTGGCTCTGTAATTACGACTCCTCTGGAAAAACATAGGTCTTGTCAGGCAGGGTCAGAGCGAAGGAGAACTTTAATTTCACTGTGTACCCACGTCTTGATTTTCCAACTACTTAAGACTGTTGGCTAAACACAGGTCGTGCTGGTAGGTCGGAAATTGAGAGTCATTACTGCACGTAATTAGACACTTCTTAAATACAGAGTGCCTGGAGAGAAGGTCCGCACTGAGCATTGTCACAGGACACATCAAACATCATCGGAAAGACATGAGCGAGCAAATTGCAAACACTCAAAGCCGGCTTGTTGAACAATTCATGTGTGGTCTGGACAGATACTGAAGGCTCTGTTGTTTAGCGCGTTGTATGCTGTGACGTTTCAAGTGTCTTTGTTGCTCTTTGTCGCTTTAGCAACATCTCATCTTGGTTGTTTGCGCTTAGTGTGGTTAATTTGCATGTGTAATTCCACTGTCAGAAATCACAAAGTCTGTAATCTGAGCATTTCACACATTGCATCATGGTTATTCCTTTGAACCTTTTCTGTAACGCGAAAATACTTGGCGGACGCTTCTCTCCAGCGCCGTTTTCGCGCTGGCGGTAAGTGCTTGACTCAGACTCAATGCCTGGCTGTTCTCAGGGAACCCATCTGTGGGTTAAGCAGATAGCATTCAAGTGAGCTAACCTAATTCTAACCAATCAAGCTTCGATTTATTGTGGACGTCTGTATTCAGAAATCTGATAGAGTCCATATCAGTCTCTTTATTTGAATCTGGAGAGACAGCCATTGCTTCTTTGAGGACTATAAACATCAAACCATGTCTCCCAGCCGCAACATAAATTCAGATTTTGCAGGCGTTACGGCAAACGGACAGACAGGCGGGGGTCCAGGAAGTGAAAATGCGGACTGGTGCTCCATTCCACTCCAAATGAGCCTGTGCCTGTGCCCAAGCAAATGAGATTACACATCTCCATATTTGTAAAAATGGATATCCGAAATTTGATAAGTGCATTATTTAAGTGCGGGTGCCTCCTCGCGACAACCCTAATACGCTGGCCAGCGTGTACGAAAGCTGCTGTTTAATGGAGTAATAACTGTAGTGCCGAGTCAGTCAGATGAGAGCAGCTTTTTAAATACTGACATAAAAGGTCATTTATTCAGCGATTTCAAATGGACCCAAATTTTCTTGTGTAAAACATAAAGTACACATCTAAAATAAAAATTAAATAAAAATATAAATATAAAAATTCTAAGAATAAAATAAAAGCAAACAACATGTAAATGTGCAACAATACATTTTCAATGTTGCAGTTTTATGCACCTTTCTTTCATTTTTGAGCAATTGCGCATTTTTTAGTCAATTATTATATTTTTTATCAATTATAGAAATGATTATCAATTATATATATATATATATATATATACATATATATGTTTTTAAGTTTATTAAAATGTACCTTTGTTAGCTTAACAGCATGTCAAACTGTCTCTCTCTCTCTCTCTCTCTCTCTCTCTATATATATATATATATATATATATGAAAGCACGTATGTTTCGCAAAAGCACGTATGTTTCGGTAACACTTTTTTTCTACTAACAGTAGCAGTCATAAAAGTATTTGTAGACTGTCTGCTTAATATCTTCTAACACTTTACTTTGATGGGTCCACAGCACACAACATACTTACTATAAGAAAATGTGCAAGTATATGTCAACTTATTCCACTAACCCTAAACTTAACCTAAGTCTACTCTGAGAGTTAGTAGACATGTAGTTGCAAATGAATGAGAATTAGCTGACATGTAGTTGCAAACTTACCTATAGTTAGTAAAATTTGAAATGCAGAATTAGACAGTAAAGTTTAGACGTGCTATTGTATGTTTGTTTGCTCTTAAGACTAATTCACTCACAGTTTCCACTCTGTCTTCTGCACTCTCTTGTTTTAGAGCATTGTGATGATAAATAACAAAGCACAAGTGCATTATAATGCATACACTATTATTATATTTCAATCTGTTTAACATCTCCAGATTTTGCTTTAATGGTCACAAACAGTAAACTCATATTTTACGAAAGTAACAAACAACAAATTCTGAAATTCTCTGCATTTCTCCTCTTCCCTTAGTATGCTTCTATATCTAGTTGTCTAATAAACCTGGCATTGTTTATTACAAAAATTGCTGGCTCTTTTACAAATTGCTTTGCTCCTCCTCTTTTAGAAGTTGCTTTGAATAAAAACTAAATGCATACAGTAAATTATTCTTTAGCTGTATTTTGTAAAACTCATTTTGTTCAAATTCTAAAGCTGTCACTCTAATTGAGAACCTCTGTTTTTAGGCTATAAAAATACTGCTCATTACATATACACTGAATTTCTTTAAATTATGAGTAGCTTGTAACTTAGCTTGCAAACACATAGGTTCAAAGTAACTTCCTCAGTGCAGATTTTTGCTTTCTCTACCACGAGCACCTCTGCTATTTTCTGCTCAGATTTCCAAGACAAAACGCCACTGACCTTCCTCTCGTGCTCTACCCACCCTTCTCCCAAAGAGTGGTTTATATATAGTGCAACTCCACCGCTGGAATCTGCAGCTTCTCAGTTCTGTCCCACTTGGCTTTAATTTACAGTGGGAAAATAATTAGAATCTCACTTTTGCGAAGAGTGGAGTGAAAATGTAAACAATGCTTCCCTGCGGGCGAGTGCTTCATCAAGTTGACAGGTGCATTTGAATGAGCCTGTGCGTGCGTGTGTGTGTGTGGCGGACAGCCTGGGTTATTTATGTGGCAGTTGCACATGGCAGGCCTGGTACAGTATGATGTGATGGGCAGATTACAGCACAAGATCATGGGAGAGAGTAAGGCGGAGCTGCAGCTGGGGTTTAAACAGTAGGGTGAATGTGGGGCCAGTGAGGGCATCCAAGGGCCATGATACTGATTTGCTGGGTTAAGCTGTTTTACAATACAAAAAGAAACAACTATATTTAAAAGGAAAAGTGGATGTTGAGCTGTATGGCTCTCTTCCAAAAACAGTGACCACCAGGATTTTTAGTTATTTTAGGTGCACACAGATATGAAGCCTGGAGTGGTAGCCACCAAAAGTACTATGTTGTAAGATTTTATAAAATATTAACTTTGGCCCAGATTTCATAAAGTATATGTATCCTTTGAAGAGAATGCAATCCCAAAATGCACTGCAATGAGCTCAGTGCAAAATACTACTACTACTAAATCATTACTGAACAGTATTGCTCAAATTGTAACAAACTAGTTACATCGAATTAACAGTTAATTACAACTAATATTTGTGTGTTCTGTGCTAACATGTCCTATGCGGTCTTATGAAATAATACTTCAGTAAACAGCTGCCTAAGTAGAAACAGACAGTAGGCAGCACACTAATGTTTGAAAAAGGGCCACAGTGATTGCCATAAATAAAAGTTGTACATACTTACATACAGTAACATACACAGAAAGTGGAGACAAGCTCTTGTGTTTGTATACAGCAGATCACCGCATGCTTTGGTTTTTCATTTAGCCATGATATGTCAGCTGACCAAAGACATGCACACATATGTATAGAATGTAGACATTTTTTTTTTTCCACAGTGATTTAAAAAGATGTCATGAACCAAACCAATCACAATATAAAAAAAAAAAAATAAAATAAATAAAAATACTTAAAATGTGCCAACAGGGGAAACAAAATAAAAATTACAAGAAGCATTGCGAATGACACAATCAATATATATATATATATATATATATATATATATATATATAAAGATGTGCATTATTCTGTACAAAAGTAATACACGCTAAACCGTACTTTTATTTTGACGTGAAGTTTCTGTGTATACAGTATGATGTTAACTAGTTTTCTCAAATGAAACGGTAAAATTATCATGAAGTGACTGTCACAGCAGCTCTGGAGATTAAGTTTATGTGTTAATGTTGTCATATAGTGAGACGCAAAGGCAGAAAATTACCGGGAATGTCACACGTGCTTTCAGTATCTGTACAGTAAACAAAACAGCATCTCCGCCATTCATACATACAGTGACAAACGGAACATGCAGGATTAATATTTAAGCCATCTTTTTGCATTTTAATATTGACAGACAGTAGTCCATATCGCGATTCGAATTAAGTGATAACCTACTTTTGATTCATTCATCCAAAAATTGACGAATTCCGTGGCATTCTGCGCTATAAAGTATTCCGTTTTTATGAATGGACCCTGCGGTCCTGTCCGTGTTTTTGTGAAGGAGAAATTGTGCGCGACCATGTAGAGACAGAAATGACATGCTGTTGTGTAAATAAGATAACTTAAGGCTACTTAGTTTGTTTAATAAAAGGACCAGGTATAGACCTGTTCTATAAGAAAGGTAACCTTAAATGACTTCTGTTGTCATCTGGCACTATATAGAAAGTAAAATGAACGTGACCTTCAAGGGGGGAGGGTGGTGCTGTTAAAATTAAAATAATGACAGGGGAAACACTGTAATAGTAAAATAGCTGGGGACTATATCAGAATCAGAATCAGAAAGAGCTTTATTGCCAAGTATGCTTGCGCATACAAGGAATTTGTTTTTGTGACATTAGCTTCCAGTGTACATAGACAACAACACAGACAATACAAAAAATAAAAAATAAAATAAATAAATAAATAAAAAAAATAAAAAAAATAAAATAAAATAAAATAAAGGTAATAGAGAATAGAAAATATACATATGTAAATATAAATGTAAATAGACACAAAAAATATTTATATCCACCTTTTTCCTGAGCAATCAATGAACCGCTATTAAGGACTCTCAGCTTCCGTTTTGATGCTCTCCTGTTCCGGTCTCCATAGAATTCCATGTTAAAAAAGGGGTATCAAAGATGACTGAATTAATTAAACGGAAACGTTTTCAATATAACTAAATATAAATATGTGCGCCGGCTTAAGCTGTGCTGTTGTTGGCTGCCACCGCAACAGCAATAAGCTGGAGGAATTTATGTAAAGTCAGACTCTGTATACCTTATATAAATGATTACAAAAGGAAACGAGCATGGCTTGCAGAGCTTCAGTTAAAATACTGTGTGAAATAATAAATTATGTGTGCTCTTAACGTTTTGTGGACAAAAATCCAGCTAACTTCGCAACGTTCGGGAGCTGTATGTGCACTCATCTGTTTTCAAACTACCTTGCGTCACGCCTCCTTCCCGCTCATTAAACTATGACAGGTGAGTTACTGCAAAAAGACAGTCATTGCAACACTTTAAAGTGATGAAACTATGGCGCCATCTGCTTCTCAAACTCATTTTAATATGTTTAACGTTATATTATGGGCTTGGAAAATATGTTAATTTGACTAGAACGGGAGACTGGAAATGTAAAGCATTCCAGACTTCCACGTTCAGGAAAAAGGTGGATAGAAAAATGGATTAAGAAATAAGTGGCATATACAGTTGTGCTATTGATGCTTGATGAAAGTTATTGCACATATTTTTATTGCACAACGGGGTGAACATTTAGCTGTTCATAAGTCGGATTGCCTGGGGGAAAAAACTGTTCTTGTGCCTGGTTGTCCTGGTGTTAGGGGCTCTGTAGCGTCGGCCAGATGGCAAAGGTTCAAAGAGTGAATGGCTTGGATGTGAGGGATCCAGGGTGATTTTCTGAGCTCTTTTCTTCACCCTGGATGTATACAGTTCTTGAAGGGTGGGCAGGGGAGCACCAATAATCCTCTCTGCAGTCCAAACTGTTCTCTGTAATCTTCTGATGTCTGATTTTGTAGCTGAGACAAACCAGACAGTTATTGATGTGCACAGAACAGACTCGATGACAGCTGAGTAGAACTGCTTTAACAACTCCTGTGGTAGGTTGAACTTCTTCAGCTGGCGAAGGAAGTACAATCTTTGTTGGGCCTTTTTTACAATGGAGTCAATGTGAGTGTCCCACTTCATGTCCTGGGAGATGAAAGATCCCAGGAACTTAAATGTCTCCACTGTAGCCACAGTGCTGTCCATGATGGTGAGTGGGGAAAGTGCAGGGGGGTTCCTCCTGAAGTCCACTATTATCTCTACTGTTTTGAGCGTGTTGAGCTCCAGGTTGTTATGACTGCACCAGACAGCCAGCTCTTTTACCTCCTGTCTGTAAGCAGACTCATCACCGTCCTGAATGAGGCCGATAAGTGTGGTGTCATCCGCAAACTTCAGGAGCTTGACAGAGGAGTCTTTAGAGGTGCAGTCATTGGTGTAGAGGGAGAAGAGCAGTGGGGAGAGAACACAACCCTGAGGGGCGCCGGTGCTGATAGTGCGACTGCTGGACATGAATTTCCCCATTCTCATTCTGTTGCCTATCTGTCAGAAAGCTGTTGATCCATTGGCAGAGAGGGCTGGGAACAGAGAGCTGGAGCAGTTTGGTTTGGAGGGGTGTAGGAATGATGGTATTGAAAGCTGAAATGAAGTCCACAAACAGGATCCTCACGTAAGTCCCTGGCCGGTCTAGATGTTGCAGAATGTAATGTAATCCCATGTTGACTACATCATCTACAGATCTGTTTGCTCGGTAAGCAAACTGCAGGGGGTCCAGTAAGGGTCCAGTAATGTCCTTCAGATAGGCCAGAACCAGTTTCTCAAACGACTTCATGACGACAGACGTTAGCGCCACAGGTCTGTAGTCGTTAAGTCCTGTTATCTTGGGTTTCTTGGGAATGGGGATGATGGTGGAGCGCTTGAAGCAGGCAGGGACTTCACACAACGCAAGAGATTTGTTGAAAATTTGTGAAAAAATGGGGGCCAGCTCATCAGCACAGGTTTTCAGACAGACTGGTGATATCCTTGCGTCTGCTGCACCCATGGTACAGCAACAAAGATCCTTGATTATATACAGCTCATGAAAGTCAAAAATCCAGTATCTCAAAATATTAGAATATTTCCTGAGATCAATGGCACTGCTGAGGCACTACTGAGCCTTCAGATCATCTGTATATTGTTGGATTGACTGTTTCTCATCTTTCTCTTGAAAATATCCCATAGATTATCAATGGAGTTCAGGTCAGGCATGTTGGCTGGCCAATAAAACACAGTAATATCATGGTCAGCAAACCACGTGCAAGCGGTTGTTGCACTGTGGGCAGGTGATAAAGTCCTACTGGAAAAGGAAATCAGCATCTCCATAAAGCTTGTCAGCAGATGGAAGCATAAAGTGCTCCAAAATCTCCTGGCAGATGGCTGCATTGACTTGGCACTTGATAAAACACAATGGACCAACACCAGCACCTCAAATCATTACTGACTTCAGAAACTTTACACTGGACTTCAAGCAGCTTGGATTCTGTGCCTCTCCAGTCTTCCTTCAGACTCTGGGACCATGATTTCAACATGAAATTCAAAATTTACTTTTATCTGAAAAGAGGACTTTGGACCACTGAGCACCAGTCCAGTTCTTTTTCTCATTAGCCCAGGTAAGATGCTTCTGACATTGTTTCTGATTCAGAAGTGGCTTGCTAGTCCTTTTCCTGAAGACGTCTGAGTGTGGTGACTCTTGATGCGTTTCCTTGTGAAGCTTTCCCAAGTGTTTGAATCGGCTTTACTTGACAATATTCCCAAGCTTTCGGTCATCCCTGTTGCTTGTGCACCTTTGCCTACCCAATTTCTTCCTCCCAGTCAACTATGCATTCAATATGCTTTGATACATCACTCTGTAAACAGCCACCCCATTCAGTAATGACCTTCTGTGACTTACTCTCCTTGTGGAGGGTGTCAATGATTGTCTCATGGGCCATTGCCAAATCAGCAGTCTTCCCCGTTAGTGTGGTTTAAAAGAACAAGAGATACTCAGCATTTATACTGTAGGGATGGTCATTTAATGAAACTCAAATGTAAATATTCCAATATTTTGAGATACTGGATTTTTGACTTCCATGAGCTGTATGCTCTAATCATTAAAAAAAAAAAAAACAAAACAAAAAAAAACTTTTGAAATGTTTTACTTTACATGTAATGAATCGTCTAGGTTACGTAGGTAACCCACGTTCCCTGAAGGAGGGAACGGAGACGTTACTATGGGAGCACTGCGACCAATCCTCTCTGAGCTACAGAGAAAAGGTCAATGAATATTGGCGAGTGGATTGCGTCAGCCGCCACTCCCCCGTACATACGGGTATTTAAGACGGCGGCGCGCATACACTCATTCAGGTTTCTGCTGAAGAGCCGAGCTTGGCTCAGCCCCCCAGGGGGCAGCTTGGGACTGCGGCAAGGGGAGTAACGTCTCCGTTCCCTCCTTCAGGGAACATGGGTTACCTACGTAACCTAGACGTTCCCCTTCAGTCGTTTCACTACGAACCTTGGGCACATAGCCAGGCCGGGGTCTCAATATTACATGATACTCGGCCGGCCCGAACTCAAGGCACGTATCGCTGACAGAGAATGCCTGTAGGTCCCCAACCCTCTTGATAGAAGCGAGCACGGTCAGGAGCGCTGTCTTAAGGGACAGGAATTTCAGCTCAACTGACACGAGCGGCTCGAAGGGAGCACCTCGTAGTCCACGTAGGACTACGGAAAGATCCCAAGGGGAAAGAGGTGCGGCCTAGCGGGATTAACCCTTCTCGCACCTCTTAGGAACCTGGCGACCAGATGATGACTCCCTAGGGAAGAACCCTCTACTGCATCGTGATGTGCAGCAATATCTGCAACATACACTTTCAAAGTTGAAGGGGACAGCCTGTGCTCCAACTTCTCTTGCAGAAAGGAGAGCACCACTCTGACCGAACATCTCTGTGGGTCCTCACCACGGGTGGAACACCAGTCAGTAAACAGACCCCACCTCAGATAGTATCTATCACGGCCTGGGGAAGGCCGGGGAGGTCTACCGCATCGTGTCCAGAAACCATACATGTAGGTTCCAGAGATCGGGACGCGGGTGCCAAATTGTGCCCAACCCCTGAGAAAGAAGGTCTATCCTCAAGGGGATTTTCCAGGGAGGGGCTGCCGCAAGGAGCATGAGTTCAGGGAACCAGGTCCTGGTGGGCCAATATGGAGCAACCAGCAGAACCTGCTCCTCATCCTCCCTGATCTTGCACAGGGTCTGTGCAAGGAGGCTCACTGGGGGAAAGGCGTACTTGAGGGGGCCCTGCGGCCAGCTGTGTGCCAGAGCGTCCCTGCCGAGGGGAGCCTCGGACAGGGAGTAGAAGAGAGGGCAGTGGGAGCACTCCTGGGAGGCAAACAGATCTATCTGAGCCTCTCCGAAGCGGGTCCAAATCAGCTGGACGGTCTGGGGGTGGAGTCGCCATTTGCCAGGAAGTGTGAGCTGTCGAGAGAGCACGTCGGCTGTCTGATTGAGCTCTCCTGGAATGTGAATGGCACGCAGCGATCTGAGCCGCGTCTGACTCCAGAGGAGGAGATGGCGGGCGAGTTGCGACATGCGACAGGAGCGTAGACCCCCTTGACGGTTGATGTACGCTATGGTCGCAGTGTTGTCCGTACGGACTAGCACGTGCTTGTTGCGGAGCACCGGAAGAAACAGGCGGAGGGCGAGAAACACTGCTAGCAACTCGAGGCAGTTGATGTGCCAAAGCTGTCGGGGGCCTGTCCAGGTTCCCGAGGCAGCTTGCCCGTTGCACACAGCGCCCCAGCCTGTCGTGGAGGCGTCCGTGTTGACCACAACATGCCTGGACACCTGGCCTAAGGGAACTCCTTCCTGAAGAAATGCTGGGTCCGACCACGGGCTGAAGAGGCAGCGACACTCCGGGGAAACGCCAATCCGAAGCGTGCCGCTGCGCCATGCCCATCCCGGGACTCGGTCGGAAAGCCAATGCTGAAGCGGTCTCATATGGAGAAGGCCAAGCGGAACTACCACGGCCGCTGCTGCCATATGCTCCATATAGCCTCTGAAAGTATTTGAGAGGGACCACTGTCTTGTGCCTGAAAAGGTTCAGACAGTTCAGCATTGACCGAGCACGCTCCTGAGAGAGACGTGCTGTCATGTTGACCGAATCCACCTCCATCCAGAGAAAAGAGATGCTCTGCACTGGGGAGAGCTTGCTCTTTTCTCGGTTGACCCGAAGCCCCAATTGGCTGAGGTGCCAGAGCACCAGGTCCCTGTGCTCGCACAACTGATCCTCCGAGTGAGCTATTATTAGCCAGTCGTCGAGGTAGTTGAGTATGCGGATGCCATTCTGCCACAAGGGACTGAGGGCACCCTCCGCGACTTTGGTAAAGACGCGGGGAGACAGGGACAGGCCAAAGGGGAGGACCTTGTACTGATATGCCCGACCCTCGAATGCAAACCGTAGGAACGGCCTGTGTCGAGGCAGAATCGAGACATGAAAGTACGCGTCCTTCAGGTAGATGGCTGCAAACCAATCCTGGTGGCGAATGCATGATATGATGCGCCAAGCCGTCAGCATCTTGAACGGTAGCTTGAGAAGGTACCGTCTGAAGATGTGAAGATCCAGGATTGGCCTTAATCCACCGCTCTTCTTGGGCACGATGAAGTAAGAGCTGTAAAACCCTGACTTCATCTCGGCTGGAAGGCCCGGCTCGATCGCATCCTTCACCAGGAGGACAGCGATCTCCGCACGCAAGACAGCGGCCTCCGACTCCGAATGAACGGAGGTAAAATGGATGCCCCTGAACTTGGGCGGGTGCCGGGCGAACTGAATCGGATAGCCGAGACGTACCGTCCGGATCAACCAACGAGATGGGCTGGGGAGCTGAGACCAAGCCTCCAGACAACGTGCAAGTGGGATCAACGGAGCGTCGTGACCCCGGTGGGGCAGCCTGGGGGGGGAAGAGGAAGGGAGGTTAGTACAGAAGGATAAACGTTCTGAATTTGAGTTTGGCTGCACGTGGCAGCCCCTACCGCGGAGCCCGCACCCACGTACCAATCATCAAGCCTGGAACGCTTGGGTGAAGGCGCTCTGGGCACCTCCAACCCGATGTTCCTGGCCGCCCGGAGGAGCAGGGCCGCCACTTCAGCGTCCGCCTCTGACAGAGCAGCACCCACAGTGGGGCGCCGCTCTGCCGAGTCTTCCGCCTCAGCGGCTGACCCTCCCTCAGATGCTGTGATAGACATCTGATCATCGTCAGGAGCGCCAAAGGAGATGCATGGCCCGCGTTTAGAAGTACATGCATCTGCCTGAGGCATCTCTATGGGACCACGGGAAGTCCGTGGGGTTGTTTTGCCCGGCGGAGCGTTCTGGATTGTCACCCGCAGGTCACCCGCGGCTCTAACTAATCCAACGGAAGGACCTTTACGGCCCCTCACGCTGGAAGACGAGGGCTGCCGTCTCATAAACGAACGGCGGACCCGCAGCGTGGCCATGGTCACTCTGACAGTGAGGGGATGAACCATCTACAAAAGCTGCCTCAGCGCGATCTAAGCCCAAACACGAGAGGCAGCGATCGTGACCGTCGACGGATGTCAGGAAACTACCACATCCGGAAGCGCATGGTCGAAAAGAGTCCGCGGAGGAAATCTTTTTCAACCACTAGAAAATTGCTCTTTTGTGATTTGCACTCCTGGAGTGCTCAGGGAGAGCCGAGGCTCGTGGTACTTGGGACTCGCTGAAATGCACAGCTTACAGCACACAGGAGCGGCGGCCAGCGGCGGAACACAGGAATCGATGGTCCTCACGGCGGCACAGCAATCAGCAGCAATCGTTTTTCTTGAAGACAGCAAGCAGAAAGCGTTGGTCTCTTCTCCAGCTCAGCAGCGAGGCTCTGAAGCAGAAGTCTGAATGAGTGTATGCGCGCCGCCATCTTAAATACCCGTATGTACGGGGGAGTGGCGGCTGACACAATCCACTCGCCAATATTCATTGGCCTTTTCTCTGTAGCTCAGAGAGGATTGGTCGCAGTGCTCCCATAGTAACATCGTAGTGAAACGACTGAAGGGGAACTAAAATATATGAAAGTTTCATTTTTTTTTAAATAAGTTATAATAATAAAAAAGGAACTTTTTCAAGACTTATGGTTTATTAGTCAATCAATCAAGCCCCTATCGGAATACTTCCATAACCAGAACTTTTCTGTGCAGAACTGAGATAATATTGATTCCATGTGATTTCTCTGAATGGGTTTCTCTGGCTGCATGTTCATAGATGTGCATTATTACCGCACGCATGGTGGAGCATGCTGTTTGTGTAATTAGGGCAATGTAAATCTGCAGAGCTCGAACATGATTTGGCTGTGGAATGGTTTTATATCTGCCCTACCGCTCCCACAGACTTGACAAACAACTGCTGCACATCAGAACAGACAAAATGAGTCATCTCAAGATCATTTGTATTGTTTATTTATTGCTTGTTAGCAGTGGACAGAGTGAGCGCTCTTCTGACAGCACAACTCATTTACCTCAATGAACCCATGCTAATGTAACGCCAATCTACTGTGATGTGTGCTTGACTGAAACTGGGCTGGTAGAGAGATTTATAAACTAAACAGGCATGAATATTTAACTTCAGACTCCAAGCAGAGACAGATAAAGAGGAGATAGTATCTGAGCTCAGATAATCTGCTCCATGCATCTGCATAATTCACTGTTACTAATCTGCTTTTATAAATGCCTAAAAAGCCCATTTAATCCATAAACAACTCCGGAAAGGAAACAGCGACTTGCATGAAGCACTAATGCCTGGAAGTTAAACTTTTTCGAGGTTTGTTTGGAGGGGACAGAATCAAGGATATTTACACTCGTACTAAGAAGGTTTTGCATACACCAATCTGCTCACAGATTTACTTGAGCATCAGCTAAGATACAGGCTAAAAAAACCACATTGATCAGAGATTCATTTGGGTTTCAATTAGTTATTTATTTATTTTTTTTTTACAGATCAGATCTTGGTAACACTTTATTTTGATAGTCCACTTTAGATATTCTACTAACAGTAAGTAACTTTGCAACAAAATGTCAACTAGCAGTTAGTAGAGTATTAGTAGACTGTCTGCTTAATATCTTCTAACACTTTCTTTGTCAACTTATTCAACTAACCCTAAACCTACCCTAATCTAACCCTAAAGTCTACTCTGAGAGTTAGTGGACATGTAGTTGCAAATAATGAGATTTAGTTGATATGTAGTTGACAAGTAGTTGACATTTAGCTACAAATTTACTTACAGTTAGTAGAATGTCTAAAGTGGACTATCAAAATAAAGTGTAACCCAGATCTTCAACAGAACAAATGATCTCATAAGAAAACTATTTTGCAGGGTAGCGTAAGGGTTATGTTCAGTTTATTTGCTATTTTGTTCATGTCATTCTGTTTACTATGCTTCATTTCAGTTTAGATTACCCCTTGTTAGTTGCCTCAGTTGCTAATTAGTTTCACCTGTGTCTAATCTAGTTACTTTTGTTTGGTTCCTTTATGTATAGCACTATGTTTTAAATCAGTTTGAGTCAGTTCTCATCTTTGATTGATGTGGAATTTAGTACTCTTGTTATTCTCCTGCATATTTTATTGATTAAAGACTGTAATTCTTTGTTGTGCTTGTTGACTACCACACTGTACCCTGACAGGTCGCAATTGTGCATGAAATTGTGCAAAGTGACCCCCACAGAAAAGTGTTAGGTTTAGAAAATTGTAAGCAGTAAGGCCAACATAGGCTCATTGGAAATGTGTGCCTCTATATACAATTCTGCAAAACTGAAAGGTTTAGGGTTGGGTTCTGAGCATTAACCTTTATACTCTTTGGATATTTGAATTCTGAAAAGCTGCAATATGTACCTCAAGTAGCGTATTTAATCATTACCGTTAACATTTTAATATATCTTCTCAAAGGACAACACTATAGAAATTACATTTTAGAATAGTCAGTGTGCAGCTATCAGTTTAGATTTACTGTCCTCTGAAAATAACTCAACATACAGCCATTATTGTCAAAATAGCTGCCAACAAAAGTGAGTACACCCTAAGTGATAACATCAGTATGTTGTTTAACCATGCAAAGCCACATGTCCTATTCATCATGTTTACGTTGTTGTCTGTTTGACAGGACAATACAAAGTTGTGTATCTTTAACAGTTAAAATTTGGTGCTTTAAATACAATCATCTCATTCTGACCACTGGATGTTCAACATGGCACCTCATGGCAAATAACTCACTTAGGATTTGAGAATTAGAATTGTTGCTCTCCACAAAGATAGCCAAGGCTATTAGAGGTTCAGTAACACCCTAAATACCGAGTTACACTACAGTGGTCAGGGTCATAGAAAGGTTTTCCAAGATGGGTTCCATTCAGAACAGGCCTTGCAAGGGTTAGTTGAGAACACGTTATGTGCGTCAGGTGCAGAACCTGACTTCAAAAAACAGATGCATGAGTGCTGCCAGCATTGCATTGCTTTAAAGGTTGCAGAAGTAGAAGGTCAGCTTGTCAGTGCTCAGACCATACGCCACAATGCAAGTCGGTTTGCATGGGCATCATCCCAAACAGAGAGCCTCTTTGAAACTGGCTCACAAGAAAGTCCGCAAACAGTTTGCTGAAGACAACCTGTCCAAGTGCATGATTTACTGGAACTATGCCCTGTGGTCTGATAAGACTAAGATAAACTTGTTTGGCTCAGATGGTGTCCAGCATGCCCTGGTGAGAAGTACCAAGAAAATTGTGTCTTGCCTACAGTCAAGCGGTGCTGGTAGCATCATAGTCTGGGGCTGCGTGAGTGCTGCTGGTACTGTGGAGCTGCAGTTCATTGAGGGAAACATGGAACTGTACATGTACTGTAATTCTAAAACAACACATGATGCTGTATGCTGAGAAATTTTCAGGGGACAGTAAATCTTTACAAGCCACACATTGACTACTCTAAAATGTATCCAAGTTTCATTTCTATAGTATTGTCCCTTGAGAAGATATACCAAAAAGGATGCTGAAATGTGAGGGGTGTACTCACTTTTGTGAGATACTGTACATTACAATTTAATTTATATCTGGAATTAAAGTTAATTCAGAACCATTATTCCAGTCCTCAGTGTCACACTATCCTTCAAAAATACTTCTGATATGCTGATTTATTATCAGTGCTGGAAACAGTTGTGCTGCTTAATATTTTCTTGGAACCTGTGATACTTTTTTCCAGGATTCTTTGATCAATACAAGGTTAAAAAGAACAGCATTTATTTAAAATAGAAAGGGTTTCTAACAATATACACTACTGTTCAAAAGTTTGGAGTCAGTAAATTTTTATTCTTTTTTTTTTTTTTTGTCAGAAAAAAAAAAAGTGATAGCATAGGATTTACATTGTTAGAAAATATTTATATTTTGAATACATGCTTTTCTTTTAACATGTTTACATTGGTGTTTGGCCTCAGTTTGGAGTTTTTGGCTCAAGGTCTGCATTTAAAGTCACACCAGAGATGTCCAGCTGGGATTATGCAGGATTTGGTCTTATGCAGACCAGTCAAGTTCTTCCACACTGACTGAATCAAACATTTCTCTATGAACCTTGTCTTATACACAGAGATGTCATGGTAAATAAAAAAAAAAAAAGTGTCCTCTCCAAACTTTTCTATAAAATTAGAAGGGCACAATTCCCTAGAATATCATTATATGCTTAAACATTAAGATTATTACTCATGCAAATTACTAAAGCAGTCAAACCTGTTCATTAGAAGGGGGTGTCCCAATAATTTTGGCAATATAGTGTATATGCCAACTTCACTGTTGTGTTTTAGCAATACACTACCCCGGTTTTCAGTCTCTGTTGCATGTGAGATAAAATCAGTAGTTGTTGCCTGAAAACAATTTAATTTTGTTTGGTCACAGAGGGAAAAAAATATATTAAAAAACCTGGTATTCTCACAAATCCCTGTTGTGCTGCATCTTTAAACAATGTTCACTGACTTACTGACCATCCAATTTGTTCCTTCTGTTTTACATTATGAGTGAACAAAAGAGAGAGAGAGAGAGAGAGAGAGAGAGATTACAGCATCTATATGAGTTTAAACATGTGGATTCAATTTCAAACTCCCAGCTGCAATTGTTTTGACAGCTGAACGTGTGCAATATGCTCGGATAAAATTAAAAGACACGTCCATCTCTGAAAGCACCAACGTCTAGCCTGGTATGTGGAAAACAAGCGCTGTATAAAAACAATCATAGTGCTGCCATGTTTTCAGAGCGTGTGAGCGAACTAACTCTTGCTCACTTGCTAAGATGCTGTTTTTACTGATTACCCATCCATCATAGAATCCTGACTTAACCATGAACAAAAAATAGTGACCAAACCGAAGATGTTGAATGAGATACGAGCCTTATAAACACATCAAAACAATAGATTAGCCAAGAACAATCTGAGGGGTTTTCACGCAAATCCAGCCTAGTGACTCTCTCTTCCCAAACCATTGTGCGACTCCAACACTTTCACACATTGCTGCCCACCAAAAGCCATTGACCTTTTCTGCATGGCAGGCGTGTCCCCTCTGCAGTCATGTCGTATTGAGCTCTGTTGTGTGGCTGTGCCTCTGTAGCCCGAGGCCCTCCAGCCTCTGTGCACTGTCCACTAATAGCCTCCTGTAATTGAAGAAGCGGCTTTCAGAACTAATGCAAGCAAACAGGCCGACGGAGTGGAGGGGGTAGGGCTGCAGGTGCCTTCCTGTGACCCTTCCCATATCAGGGCAGATTCTGGGCAGCTTCCCCCTTCGTTCCAGTGTTTATGTTCCTGTTTTGGGTGTTTTTCCAGGGCTTTTTCAGGCCCATTGTTGCCTGACAGTGTCTCCGGAATATGCCGGTCATGGGCCACTAGTCAGCTTTTGTAGGTGAAAACTAAAGCTGATAATTTGGGGAATTATATTGGGACATAAATTGGGACTACTGAATATATTTTTAAAAAGTAAAACAAGTGATTCATTCTCCTAATTTATTAAAGAATTGTGCTATCGATGACAAGGTCTTGGGTTTGATTCCCAGGAAATGCAGAATTATATAACTGACTCGGAAGCACACAATAATCATCAAAATTCTGCTTAATGTAATGCATATGAATGTTTTACAGTTTAAGTAAATTGATTTGTATTACATTTGCTGGAATTTATTAATACAGTGCTTTTAAAATGTAATACTGTAATATAGATTACTGTTTAAATAAATAAAAAAAAAATCTTTTTGTATTTTTGTATTCTAAAAAAATCCCTCTAACACTAGCTTGCTTTATTATTTTTCTATTATATTTGTTTGTTATGAAGAGTTCAGATGCAAAACCAGCTAAAAGCTATCTCGGTCAAAAATTAATGAGTGAATGCTCTCGACACATATTATACATCCATCAAACACTTTTACTTCAAACTTGCTGAAATCCCACCCTTAGCCCAATCATCTGAACTCTTCATTAATATATATATATATATATATATATATATATATATATATATATATATATAAAATGAAGCATTGCTACCTGTACTGCGTTCGGCTAACTGAGATTTGTCAATAAGCATTGCTACGTGTCCTGCGTTCGGCTAACTGAGACTTGTCATAGCACTTGCATTTCATTGCTCTTTTGCTGATTTGCATTGCTTCACTTTGGATAAAAGCATCAGCTAAATGACTAAATGTAAATCTAAATGTTTAAAAATGTGGGGTCAGTAAGACTTTTAAATTTTTAAAAAGTATTCTTTTATGCTTAACAAGGCCACATTTAGTTGTTTCTGCCATATCAAAAATTTTAGTTCAACAGTTAACAGTTACATTGGAATACACTAAAACACGAGCAGCCCTCGTCCTCTACCTCTTCCAGCGTGAGGGGCCGTAAAGGTCCTTCCGTTGGTTTAGTTAGAGCCGCGGGTGACCTGTGGGTGACGATTCAGAATGCTCCGCAGGGTACAACCCCACCGACTTCTGGTCCAACCCGTGGTCCCGTGGAGATGCCTCAGGCAGATGCATGTTCATCCAAACGCGGGCCATGCATCTCCTTTGGCGCTCCTGACGATGATCAGATGTCTGTCACGGCATCTGAGGGAGGGTCGCCCGCTGAAGCGGAAGACTCGGCAGAGCGGCGCCCCACTGCGGGTGCTGCTCTGTCGGAGGCTGACACTGAAGTGGCGGCCCTGCTCCTCCGGGCAGCCCGGAACATCATGGAGCGTTCCAGGCTAGATGATTGGTACGTGGGTGCGGGCTCCGCGGCACTGCCGCGCACCACCCCCCACCCCCCGTGCCTTTCTTCCTGGAGGTGCATGAGGAGTTAACCAGGACCTGGCGGGCACCTAACACCTCCCGCCTGCGTTCGGGCTCCTCATACCTCTCCACCCTCGATGGCGGGGTAGCCAGGGGGTACGCCCCAGGTCGAGCGTGCGGTCGCGGCGCCTGGCGGGGACCCCCACGTCTCCCGTCCAAAGCTTGTAGGTTCTCGTCGGCTCTCGCTGCGAGGACCTATAATGCTGCAGGCCAGGCTGCCTCTGCACTGCTGCACCATGGCCATCCTGCAGGTCCACCAGGCCAAGGCGTTGAAGCAGTTGAAGCTCCACGAGGGAGGGCTCGACCAATCGGTAATGGAGGAGCTGCGCACGGCGTCTGACTTCGCCCTCCGGTCGACAAAGGTCACGGCGCGGTCGATTGGTCAAGCGATGTCCACGTTAGTGGTTCAGGAGCACCACCTCTGGCTAAACATGGCGCAGATGGCCAACGCCAACAAAGCTCGCTTTCTTGACGCGCCCATCTCCCATGCTGGCCTGTTCAGCGTCACCGTCGAGGACTTCACCCAACAGTTCTGCTCGTCGCCGAGGGCATCCCCCTTCGGCTTCAACACCAGCTCCGCCCGCTGCCCAAGAAGCAGCCCCTTCAAGACCTAACCCGCGGCGTAGAGCTCTCCGCAGGGGCACGGCGCCCCCGCTGCTCAGGGACCCAAAAAGCCCTGCAAGTCCAACAGGCGTTCCTGACACGGGCCACCCAGAGATGCTGGAGATTGCTCTTTGGGGGATGACAACACCGGTTCCCCCACCCCTGGAGGAGGGCCGGGGGCCTTTGTGTGTAACTACTATGCCACAGGCCTGCGGGCCAGTGGTACCCACCCACTCGCAAAGAGAGCAATTTCTTCCATCTCTGGGTCTAGCACCCCAAACTCTGCTCCTGAGCAATGCTATGCCTCCTCGGACTCAGACTATGGGGAAGATTTCACCAGCGCGGGAACCTGGGATGGAGGTAGGAGCTGCCACGTGCAGCCAGATTCTAATTCAGAACGTTTATCCTTCTGTACTAACCTCCCTTCCCTTTCCCCCCCCAGGCTGCCCCACCGGGGTCATGACGGTCAACGCTCCGTTGATCCCACTTGCACGTTGTCTGGAGGCTTGGTCTCAGCTTCCCAGCCCATCTCGTTGGTTGATCCAGACGGTACGTCTCGGCTATGCGATTCAGTTCGCCTGGCACTCACCCAAGTTCAGGGGCATCCGCTTCACCTCCATTCATTCGGAGTCGGAGGCCTCTGTCCTGCGTGCGGAGATCGCTGTCCTCCTGGCGAAGGATGCATTCGAGCCGGTCTCTCCAGCAGAGATGAAGTCAGGGTTCTACAGCCCCTACTTCATCGTGCCCAAGAAGAGCGGTGGGTTAAGACCAATCGGTACCTTCTCAAGCTACCATTCAAGATGCTTACGGCACGGCGCATCATATCATGTGTCCGCCACCAGGATTGGTTTGCAGCCATCGACCTGAAGGACGCGTACTTTCATGTCTCGATTCTACCTCGACACAGACCATTCCTACGATTTGCTTTCGAGGGTCGGGCATATCATATCGTACAAGGTCCGCCCCTTTGGCCTGTCCCTGTCTCCCCGCGTCTTTACCAAGGTCGCGGAGGGTGCCCTCAGTCCCTTGTGGCAGAAGGGCATCAGCATACTCAACTATCTCGACAACTGGCTAATAATAGCTCACTCGAGGGATCAGTTGTGCGAACACAGGGACCTGGTGCTTCGGCACCTCAGCCAACTGGGGCTTTGGGTCAACCGAGAGAAGAGCAAACTCTCCCCAGTGCAGAGTATCTCTTTTCTCGGGATGGAGTTGGATTCGGTCAACATGACAGCACGTCCGTCTCAGGAGTGTGCTCGGTCAATGCTGAACTGTCTGAACCTTTTCAGGCACAAGACAGCGGTTCCTCTCAAATATTTTCAGAGGCTCCTGGGGCATATGGCAGCAGCGGCCGCGGTGGTTCCGCTTGGCCTTCTCCATATGAGACTGCTTCAGCATTGGCTTTCCGACTGAGTCCCGAGATTGGCAGATTGGCGTTTCCCCGGAGTGTCGCCACCTCTTCAGCCCGTGGTCGGACCCAGTCTTTCTTTGGGAAGGTGTTCCCTTAGGCCAGGTGTCCAGGCATGTTGTGGTCAACACGGATGCCTCCACGACAGGCTGGGGCGCTGTATGCAACAGGCAGGCAGCTTTGGCACATCAACTGCCTTGAGTTGCTAGCAGTGTGTCTCGCCCTTCGCCGGTTTCTTCCGGTGCTCTGCGAAGATCGCTGCATGCCATTCACATTCCAGGAGAGCTCAATCGGACAGCCAACGCGCTCTCTCGACAGCTCAGACTTCCTGGCGAATGGCGACTCCATCCCCAGACGGTCCAGCTGATCTGGAGTCGATTCGGGGAGGCCCAGATAGATCTGTTTGCCTCCCAGGAGTCCTTCCATTGCCCTCTCTTCTACTCCCTATCCGAGGCCCCCCTTTGCAGGGATGCTCTGGAACACAGCTGGCTGCAGGGCCCTCTCAAGTACGCCTTTCCCCCAGTGAGCCTCCTTGCACAGACCCTGTGCAAGATCAGGGAGGACGAGGAGCAGGTTCTGCTGGTTGTGCCATATTGGCCCACCAGGACCTGGTTCCCCGAACTCATGCTCCTTGCGGCAGCCCCTCCCTGGAAAATCCCCTTGAGGAAGGACCTTCTTTCTCAGGGGTTGGGCACAATTTGGCATCCGCGTCCCGATCTCTGGAACCTGCATGTGTGGTTTCTGGACGCGATGCGGTAGACCTCTCTGGCCTTCTCAGGCTAGAGCTCCCTCTACTAGGCAAGCCTATGCCCTGAGGTGGGGTCTGTGTTCCACCCATGGTGAGGACCCGCTGAGATGTTCAGTTGGAGTGGTGTTCTCCTTTCTGCAGGAGAAGTTGGAGCGCAGGCTGTCCTCTCCAACTTTGAAAGTGTATGTTGCAGCTATTGCTGCGCATCACGGTGCAGTAGAAGGGTTCGTCCCTAGGGAGTCATCATCTGGTCGTCAGGTTCCTCAGAGGTGTGAGAAGGGTTAATCCCCCTAGGCCGCACCTCTTTCCCTCGTGGGATCTTTCCGTAGTCCTACGTGGACTACGAGTTGCTCCCTTCGAGCCGCTCGTGTCAGTTGAGCTGAAATTTCCGTCCCTTAAGACAGTGCTCCTGACCGCGCTCGCTTCTATCAAGAGGGTTGGGGACCTACATGCATTCTCTGTCAGCGATACGTGCCCGGCCTGGCTACGTACCCCGGCCTGGCTACGTGCCCAAGGTTCCCACCACTCCCTTTCGGGATCAGGTGGTGAACCTGCAAGCTCTGCCCCAGGAGGAGGCAGACCCGGCCTTAGCGTTGCTGTGTCCTGTCCGCACCCTGCGTGTGTACGTGGACCGCACCCGGAGCTTCAGGCGCTCCGAGCAGCTCTTTGTTTGCTTTGGCGGACGGCAGAAGGGGAATGCCGTTTCCAAGCAGAGGTTGGGCCATTGGGTGGTTGATGCCATCACCTCGGCGTATGAGGCCCAAGGTGAGCCGTGCCCCCTAGGAGTTCGAGCTTACTCCACTCGGAGTGTTGCCTCCTCCTATGCACTGGCACACGGCGCCTCTCTAGCAGACATCTGTAGAGCTGCGGGCTGGGCGACACCTAATACCTTTGCGCGGTTCTACAACTTCGGCGTTGAGCCCGTGTCCTCCCGTGTGTTAACTTAAATAAAATCAGGTTCTGGCGGGACAGACCGGCCCGGTGTCGGCTTGCTGTACTATTCACCCGGGATCCGTGTGCCATATTCCAGTAGTTCCTCTTGGTACTCTGGTCCTCCTTGCCCCGCAGTCCAGACTAGGACGGAGTAGTTCGGGACTGTGCTCCGGCGGGAGCTCCTTCGCCCGCTGGTTGTGGCAACATGTCTCAGTACGGGTTTATATTCACGATTACGATCGTTTTCCCTTACATATCTATAGCTAGAATAGATAGTTATTTTGATTTCTTCTCCACATGACCATACAGCTTGTCATTGTCTCTGCCCCCCGACGACTGCTCTTAGCAACTCCGCGGGGCCCTCCCTTACGGGTTCCCGGGGCATCAGGCAGGTTACGTGTTGGTTACGACGCAAACCACTCGCCAATATTCATTGGCCTTTTCGCTGTAGCTCAGAGAGGATTGGTCGCAGTGCTCCCAAAGTAACGTCTCCATTCCCTCCTTCAGGGAACGTGGGTTACCTATGTAACCTAGACGTTTTTTTTAAGAATAGAAACAGAATAGAGAGAGCTAGAGTTAGAGGGTCAAATAAGGATGGAAGAGATGTGTTTTTAGCCGAGGATGATGACGATTTTTGACAGTTTGTGTGAGAATCACCCATTTCTCCTTCGAAAGTATATACAGAAAGTGATCTTTGAATAAAAGCTGATGGCAAAGAGTAAATACAATGTTATCTGGGTTTTCCGGATTTTAAATATTACATATAGATGACAATATTTCATCATTTGAACAAAGGCAACTATAGAGCGAACAGGTTCAGAGCAAGTTATTTGATGAATTTGCTGTCACAGAGTTGGAGTAAAGCAACAGCATGAAAAGGTCCCACGTAACTCCGTCTTAATAATTACAGATGGAGAGACAGAGAGATGAGTGGTGGGGAAGAGCACAGGAAGAGAGCGGCAGTCTGCTCGTCATTAGATCTTCAATGCGTGTGTTCTCCTTCCTGCGACAGGTTGGGCCCCCTGTCAGTTGTTTTGCAAAGCACCTAGGGTGTTCCCAAAATTCAGCCCGTGGAAAGACATTACTGAGACATGTGGAGACAAATAGCACGACAGAGCGCAAATCTCGATGCGATTCAGCAGCGAAAACATCTCCAGGGCTATCAGCAGCCATTAGCGTAACGTTCTGGTGAATTACGGTGAAGATTACGGCGACGCCGGACTCCTCTGTCACTGTCACACAGCCGGTGACAAAACAGTTTGTGTTACCTGCTTAAGCACGGCAGACATTAGCACCTCCCTTCCAGGTACAGTAATCAAGAAGGTGACGGCACGCAATTAATGAGGTCCATCTGCAGCAGTGCCTATACATAATTAATGAGCTCATTATCCGCACACTTTGACTTTAGGCCCCTTCGCTAGACATACACTATATAGGAGTGCAGTCAGAACATAAAGTCTATGTGGTTATAATCGCAGTCAAAGAAATGTTTCGTACAAAAAGACCTACAACCTACAATGTGGCCAACCATACTGTATGTGTTTGTGCAAATGCCTATTTTTATTCAGTGGCTGCTGAATGCTAGTATGACAATGTGTTAATAATGCAATAATGCTGATCACATGGCCTAGAAGAAAATAAACCGTAATATGAAGTTAATTAAACAGTAAAAAATCAGATTAGTTTTTATGATCACCCCATGAAACATACAGAATTTGATCATGATGAAACCAGGCCATGTGCAAAATTATTTATTGTTGTAGTGCTCTAAAGAAGAAACTAACATTAATGATGAATTACCCACAACTGTTTTACTGTCAGAACTGTTTCTGTATTCTATAAACAAAAATGTGTTTCATATCAGGAAGGAATCAAGTTACTTAAAATTAGCAAAATATTAGCTTTAATAATCTTAAAAAGGCTAGATGACAAATTACATGAACACTGATTTTAGGTTAAAATGTATATTGACTGTTTCACGAGTTCACGCTTACATATAATTACCTGAAGTATAGTAGTGCATGTTTGGCGAGCTGTCCGGGGAAGGGCTTCGAGCTCGGGAATGGCCCGAACCCAGAGTACCCCCCCTCCCCATATAGGTGTAGTAAGAACTCGTAGTGAGCAGATGGGGTGGTGGAGGGATGCTGATAAACTGCCGAATGGGTAGAGAGGTATGTCAGCTGTATTTAAACCTGTTGGCGTTGATTGACTTGATCTTGCTCCACTTGTGTTAATTAGGCTAAGTATCTGACACGTTCCTCCCGAACTTTGTTAATAAAACATCATTTAGTGTAAATCAGTGTCGGACTGAAAACCAAGTATTTCTGCAGGTGACTATTTTTTGCCATCTACTAAAATGATCCTGTGGTCTGAAAAAAATAAACAAATAAAAGAAGTATTCCATGTAGTCCAAGAGTTTATAAAATCTGCATGTATTTTACTTTTACTTTAATTATAGCAAGGCACTAATGCCACTTTTTTGCTTGAAGTTGAAGTTTAAAATGGAATCAAATATTCGCAATTCATAAAACTGATTTTTTTTTTTCTTTATGATAATAAATTATATTTGTTGTAATGATGATATTTAGTTGATATTAATGATATTTAAATATGATAGGCTTTTGGAAACCCTGAGCAGAGGCTAAGGTAAAGCATGTCAGTCTCTGCAACACTGTAATATTCATTCGTAATGATCAGTGCATGCATTGGCCACAGGCATTCATACAAGCCACTAAAACTTTCTGAAGTTTCCAAGCGTCCTGTGGCTCTATCTGTACCTGTGAATGTTTTTTTATGCTCTCTCCACCCCCATTCTCTGCTAATGAAGGCCTTGTGGCCTCTTGTTATTAAAATCACGCCTCTTTCCACGATATTAATTGGGTCCATAATAAGGAATGTGCCGGATTCATTATTTAATTGTGAGGGAACATTTGGAATACAGTTTCTGAAATCTATTTTTAATGAAAACTACTACATCCTGACCTAATCATATCAAGCATATTCTATCTAATTAAGGATGCAAAAAATCATTAGAGTTGCAAAATATTAGTTTCAGCACTGTCTGGCTGCTCCCTCCCCTCCAACATATATTTTTTTTCTACTGTGTTGATAAATAGTTAATGAGGGAAAAATGACAAAAATTTGCATGTAGGCAAATTAGTTTAATAGGGATATGTCTTTGCTGAGTTGGGAAAGTGACCCTTTTTTGCATAGAGAAATTGCCACAATAATTATGAAATAATGGCCTAGCCCATCTTATTTAAATGAAAAATCGTCAGCCTGAATAATGTAAAAATTGTGAAATGCAATAACCCTAAATTTTCATCATGCTGGCAAATGTGTTTAATGTGTTAGCATTTTATCAGTTCAATAATGGCAAATTAGGGCCAATATGAGAGAGGAGGTTATGACTGCAGCTCTGGGATGGAGACAGCTCTAGTTGAAAAGGATTCTGCAAGTATGTTGGCTAAATGATGCTGTTTTCTTAATTACAATCTAAACAACTGCGTCCAATTAGTAGCACCTTCATTACTAATATTTCCACAGCTGTAGCAGTACTTTTTGAATCTAAAACATAAACAAGGGTCATTGCAAAGGGCTGCAAAAATAACATGATTTGCAAAGGTCTACAATTTGAGCTAGGAATTGCAGAATTCCTTTTTAATGACTTGTTTGACAGCCAATAACATTTCTTCATCAAGAGCACTAAAAGAGGAGTTGCCACCCAAGTTGTGAACTCAGTGTGTGTGTGAGTGTGTGTCCTCATGCGTGCCACTGTTGATTGAGCGGTCTTTTTTCTTAATGAAATATTGCTGGAAATTGATTTCCGTGGATTAATCAAGCCGAATTCCTTTTTGGATAATTAGCCCCAACTAATTAGACTAGCTAAAAACCTCTGTGACAAATTTTTGGCATTCATAAATGTAACTAAAGAAAACAGAATCATTTGAAATAATAATGTTATATCCTTTGATTCCATTTTATGTTAATTATAATGCATATTAGAAAGCTCAGTGAACAGTTCAATGTGACAGTCCATTTTTGAAAACCATCACAAAGGCTTTCTTACTCACAGATGCTAGCGGGCATCTATGAGCCATCAGACAGACAGAAATCTTTTGCAGAGGCAATCTGATGGATTAGTATCAACTACCATTTTGCCCATCTCCTTTAAAACAACCATTAATCCAATTAAGCGCCTGAGACTTGAGTAGAGCTTTGCAACAGTCAAGCGTTGTGTGGCAGTGCAGCCCATGGCAGCTGGATCGCCGTAATGCAAGAAGATATTCCCTCTCGACCAGTGTTCAGTGCTGGTTGTTACCACTATAAACAGGTTAGAACTTTCTCAGGCTCACCTTGCGTCTCTCTCCGTTGAAGCCTCTCCATTGCTCTGCCTTCTTTACAATGTAATTAAGCTCCTGGTTGGAGACCTCCATGTCATGTGGAATGAAGAATGCTCCCTCAGTGCTGTGGAGCCGCTGGTAGATATCTAATAGTCTCCCATCATTGTGAAGTCTTTTGAAAAAAAGGAGAACGTCAAGAAATGTTAGGCAGAATTGTGAATTCATAGCACCAAGCTCCAAAAAAGGCAAAAATACACTATGTATTAAATCCTAATTGATCATGTAACTTAAAGGAACTGATGTCATTCAGGGTCGGTTATGTTAATCTTAGTTTTTTTTTTTTTTTCCTAAAGGTGACATTTTTTAAGCGAATCCGAGAGTGAATGTTATTTGGGAGACCCCAATGAATATTAACATAATTTTTTAGCTGTTCCTCACATAATTTTACAATTTAACAAATATTAAGGGGTTTTAATGACATTAAAGGCACGTAAAGATGAACTGATGATCAGTAAACTATTTCTTGGTTTGTCACAAAGTTGCAGGAGAGAAGTTCAGAGTTCAAATGGGTTTTATGCCACCTTATCACATTCTGGTCATTTTGCTGTCAAAGCTGTTAACGTCTGACGAACAGCTCATCTGACCTTTCCAACAGAGTGAAATTCTGATGAGCTTCAGCTCGGCAGAAAAGCAGGCCTGACCCGTCAATGTCAACCGGCAGAACAGAAGCGACTCCAGTCTGCGATAGAAGGATCGCATAGCTGAAAAGGTTTGACACATTTGTTAACTAATTCTGGTATTTTCTTCTCCCCTACATTCTACTCAAGTAAAAGCTGGAATGAACAGATGTCTTGGACCTCTAGTGGGTTTTAAGGCTTCTGAACCATATCAAATAAAGCCTCCTTTTTTACTCATCACAGAGAAGGTGCATTGAATCTTGGATCCTAAAATCATAAGGTAGTGTAGGAGGCGTGTTTGCTTGCATGTTTTGGTGGGAAGGTTGTCTCTTCAGATCATACCTAGGTCCTAATGTTCTTCAAAGAAGCTGAGCTTGTAGAGGTATCTGAATCTCTGTCTGGTGAGCAAGTTGTGAGTCATATGACCACTACATTGTGATTATTGATATTGAGTCTTAAGGTGGAACCTCCTCAGACATCTCTCATATGTGCATGAATCAACAGCCGTGAAAACACACAGCTTGGCTTCTTTTCAAAATGCCTTGACCCTCCACCGCCGGAAAAAAGAGATTCTTCTCGCTCAAAAGGGTAATGAACACTCTAGAAAATGAAACATCTACCATGCAAAGTATAAAGGATGAAAAGCAGTAGAGCTTTGTGAAATGTAACAATCCATCATTCTACCAAGGGAAAAAAAAGCGTGTGATGATTGCTTTGCTATGGCATGTACACATGACCTAAGCATGCATGAATAAATGAAGATAACCAATTCATTTCAAAATGAAAAATATTCCCAAAGTACACATATTCTATTATAGTATGTATTAATGCAAACTAGTATTAATGCAACTTATTTACATTTTAAATTGATATTTCTTCCTGTATGTCAGGGTTTTATAATAAACCATGTAGAAGATGAACTTCAGTATTTGAAATAAAGAAACAAATCAATAATTGGCCTAAAATGACTAAGACGAGCTTGAAAGGAATTTATTTATTTATGTATTTATTTTCCCCCTTTTTGAGCTGTTGTAGTCAAGGTGAGGCTATCCACCTTATTTTTCAACATGGAAGTAAGCCGTTTCTGTGAATGTGTAAGACTTCTAGTTCATTAGCCACTATAGGGAAATAACTAGAAGTATAGCAAAGTGCAGTAAAGGGTAAAACTTTTTCCACTACAAACCAGTGTGTTCATAATTAAGATAACACATTAATATAATAGTACACACCCGTTTGCAATATCAAGCAACAAAACAAGCTGTTTTGTACAGCTAAAAATTGCTGAAAGCAAATGACACCGGAAACCAGACACATTAAATTTACAAATGGCCGTGCCCACTCTTACGAGAAAAATAAGGGGGATACAGAGGGGCAGTCGGCCTATAGTCGTGGGGTCAGGTGATCATTGTGTTAGTGGCATACCAGGTATGTTTCAATAGAATCTGGGCACCAGGAGAGGGTCACCAGGACTTCTGAAATGAGACCAACTACTTGCCAACTACTTTCAATGGAAAGTAGCTAAAGCCTGCATAAAATGTTAATAATCATTGCGAATTAGCACATTCATGACGTTGTTAAGTTGTATATACATTTTGCCAACTTGTCAGCGCTTTATATTTGTTTGCTTTTCTTCTACGCTCTGTGCTCACATGCTGTATTTTAATACAGCTAAATTCTAAATAAAACTGTTTTCATTTACACATTTGTCTGTTTCTGCTGTCGGGCAAAGTAATGAATATGAAATAGTAACTGGAATCAAGACTGCATTTCTGCACTAAAATGCGGATTTATAGTCAAGAGATAATTTGACAAAATTACCATACACATAAGACGAAAGCTGTGCTGTAATTTTGGAAGCATTTTTCCTTCTCTGACACAGTGTACAAGCAGCCTTAACTGAATGTGTTGTTCCAATTCTATGATCACTCTATAAGCAAGTTCATTGCCTTGCAGAAAAGCCTTAACCAGATAGACTCCATAGGTCACCATATTACTTGTATGCCTGTATTCATAGTTTTTATGAGCATGGAAGGCTGTCCTAAACCTCCACTGTGGACACTCAATTGCCAATGAGAAATGTCATCAAACATTTCCAGATGTATGGCTGGACATAGCTTCAGGTGCACCTTAATCATATGTTTTAGCAGAACTCTGCAGCCCTGCTCTTTGCCACCTTCTCAAAAGGCCTGGGCCCGAAACGTCAACACTGCATCAACGGGTGACAACAACCCAGAAGGAGGCACACCCTAAGACCCATTTCTTACAATTCATATGATGGTGATTGTGTGTAGTCAGTGTGATCTTAATGGCACTGAATCATTATCAATAGAGCCTGCTCACATCCAGCAATAACAATTATAAGGGTCATTCCACAAAATTGGTGCCTTTTTCTAATCAAATAAAGAATTAATATAACCACAAATAAATTTGTGATTTAAAAAATATAAAAATAGTATGTATTTTTGTCATCAATATTGCTTAAAAAAGTTGTATGTTGTCATACAACTATGCCAAGTAAGTGCAAATCTGCTGCTGCAGATTTCGAAGAATGACCCTTAAGTACATAAGTACATTTCATGTGTACATTTCTATTAAGACATCAAAATAAATCTTAATGACAGGTGTATAAGCAGTCCAACAATGTTCTGAAATGCGGGCTACATCCAGTCGTTCAACAGTTAAAGAACTGTTTTGATGTTAGATAAAGCCAAGAAACCAAGACACCCCATAAACCAGTAGTGCTCATTCCTGCTCCAAGAAATTGACTCCACAGTGTTCAGTTCCAACTCTGCTTTAAAGCAGAGAACAAGTTAATAAGGTTTTGCAAGATTATTATAAGGTATTGTAAGAGTTTTAGACACCGAAGTCTGAAGGTGGAAGCAGGACTGAGTAATCCTGCCATTAGGCATTTGAAATTATCTGCAACGAAATATTCCTGACAAAATTTAAACACAAAGAAATTAAGGGAATCAAACAAAGACCCAGGAGAACTAGCACATTCTTGTATCAATCTGCCTCTCAACCAATGAGACTGACAGCCTGAAAGCTTCTTAACCAACCAGATGTTGAGCAGGAGAACCGTTCAATTACTGTTCACCGCTTTAAAACAGACACTTCAGTTGTGCCACTATTCACCTCTTTTTTCAAAATAACATGTTCACCAATGGTCCCACATCAAAAGTTTAATTGTGTTTGTATATTTTCCGACAAACTGAATGAAAAAAAAATGCAAAACATGCTTTTGCCTTCTTTGCAGGGAGTGAATCAGGGCTCGCTAAAATGTAATTAAAAACGGATAACAGTTCATTCTATCTATACGTGTAGCCTCAGGCATTATTTTAGAAATAGGTCAGGCACTGTGTCAGTGCTTCTCTCCACACAGTGAATAGAAGCAGATAACCCATAAAAACGCACAACCCTACTCACAATCAGACTGCTGGCCTACATTCACACAGCACAGCCACTCTTCAGCTTTAACCCACGATACACACGCCAACCCTGCCATCCTAGAGCTGTGCACTGGCATGAGACATCACCCTCCTCTACGGCTGACACCTAATGTCGTCCATCCAGTGTGGGATAAAAGCCCAGCCATTGAGAAATAAGATGAAAGCTCTTTCTTTGAGACCATTCTACACTGATTAGTGAAAAATCAGGTTGTTACAGTTTTGGGTCCTTTGTTTTAATTCCAGTCCTGAAAGCTTGAGCCTGTGTGATTATAGACCTAAATATTAAAAACAGGGATGGAACATGAAAAGAAAACTATAAATAGCCAATTCCATATCTATATCTGACACATGTATTTTGTCATTTCTTGATCCAAATTTAGCCTTACAATCAAAGGTTTTCCCATTTGATTTTATGCATCATTCTCTCACCTACTAGCAGCAATTTAAATAATGAAGGGGGACAAAACGCTTTTGTTTTTGCTGCATGATCCTTAGTGGACATTATTACAAAACACATCAGAATGTGGTTCCAATATAATAATAAATCTCAATGTTCATTACTTCTGCCATGCATATTAACAAACCCTGTAAAGGTGATTTCAGCTCATCTTCATGTCATTTGTCTGATTATTCATTCTTTAATTTCATGAGAGTATTAAATCAAAATGTATTACATCAACACTTGGCTGTCAGAGGATGGTAATGAGCAGAAAGCTCTTGATAGGGTCTGTTTATGATGCTTATGTGCTGGTGGACAGGACTTCATTGGCTGGATGGATGTCCCTCAGGGGTTCCCTGTCCAAAAATACACTGCCATAATCCCAGACTCTGAATTGTGTGGACTGCAGTGTTGTGACACTTTTGACACTTCCACCAGGAAGGTCACACACAAACTCTCAAGTTGACAGCAAAAACACTGGCAAAGAGAAGATGGTATTTTGGTTCTTATTGTGAAATTCCATTTACGGAGATGGACATAATTTATTGCTTAAAAATATAAAATATATAATAAAAAATCTCATCCTCTCATCTTCCATCCATCTTTTTGATCTTCACATCTTTTCTCTCAACATCAAATACAAATTCAAAGCACTAGACTAGATTATTAACTACATGTCAAGTCATTTACATTTTTAACACAATGTCTGTTGCTTTCTGTTAAATATAAATGTGTGGTATATATGGTGTATGTTAATGTATCCCTCTGCTCACTTGTTTGGCTGCCCTGCCAGCAGCCTTCTGTTTTCTCTCTCCCTCTTGTACAATTAAAACTGGCAAATGAAGAACGCCTCGTCAAGGTCAGGTGAGTTCTTCTATAAAATAAATGCCCTGAATTAGCTCTGTTTAGAGGAGAGGATCTTCTTGCGACCACTTCTTGTGCTCATGTCATCAGGTGCTTGTGTCTCCCCCACTTAACGTTGCCCATGTACATCATCAATGTATGTGTCCTTGCCTGCTTGCTGTGTCCGGCTGTGGGCTGATTTTGTAGCTCATCCATGATCACATTCCTAGAGAGATTTATATTTCTAGACCAAAATGTATCTAGAAATGGTTTCATGAAGTGTTTAATGAAGTATTTAAATTAGGTGTTTAATTTTCACTACTACAAGTACTACAACACCCACAATTCTGCAGTGAGATTCAGAGCTGGTTGTGTTTATCTCAAGCCTTTGATTTAAAACTTGGCTTTGTTCAAGATTTAAAGTTCTTGATTTTTTTCCTGAAATGTATTTGATGGAAATGAGGGGAAAACAGTTACAGAACCAAGGCTGCTGCAAAAGTAGTTAATAAAAACGTGAAATGATTTGCAGTGACGTGAGGGCATGTTACAAATTACTGCTGAAACACTATGACAACTCCAGATCAACTTGACAAACGTCTGGTTTTGAGTTTGGAAGATTGTTTTTAAGGTACTGTACCTGAGGAAGTAAACATAAAGGAAGGTGAAGGAGAGGATGCAGTGGACGGTGTACAGGAAGAGTGTGATGATAATGCCTGCTGTGCCCGACTGCTCCGTCCGAAAGAAATGCCAGTAGAGCTTAGCAGCATCTGCTAACGGTTCCTCTGCACTGTAGGACAGACGCTGACCAAACAAAATCAAGACATGTTTCACAAAATCACAACTGCCTCACCTTTATAAAACATAAATGTACAACCATATAATTTGTAGAAGGAAAATAATTCTGCCATGTTCAGGTCAGCCACAAATTCTGCAACAAATGCAATCAAATGCATCCTGCTGCTACTACTAAAATAACAATAATAATAATAATAATAATAATAATCTGGGATCTAATTATCTGATCCTCTAAACATTTCAAAACAATATTTTCTTGCAAATATATGCAAGTACACACCCACATTTTTATATATATTTATATATATATATTTAGGAGTCTTGGACCTTTCCAACAATATATGGTCTGTCATAATTAGATTAGGATTTATTTGTAAAATGGTGAAGTAAACCTAGGTGCCCCACAGAAGGGACAGGTGACAGTTAAGGGGTTAAAATCTAAAAGTGCAATTTTTATTACAAGGTTCACTTTTATAAATATATATATATATACATATATACAGTGGGTACGGAAAGTATTCAGACCCCTTTCAATTTTTCACTCTTTGTTATATTGCAGCCATTTGCTAAAATCATTTAAATTCATTTTTTAATGTACACACAGCACCCCATATTGACAGAAAAACACAGAATGGCCAAGGTTACAAAAAAAATTCTGCTGTACTGTAAGGTTCCTAAGAGCACAGTGGCCTCCATAATCCGTAAAAAAGGAAGACTTTGGGACGACCAGAACCCTTCCTAGAGCTGGCCGTACGGCCAGACTGATCTATGGGGGGAGAAGAGCCTTGGTGAGAGAGGTAAAGAAGAACCCAAAGATCACTGTGGCAGAGCTCCAGAGATGCAGTCGGGAGATGGGAGAAAGTTGTAGAAAGTCAACCATCACTGCAGCCCTTCACCAGTCTGGGCTTTATGGCAGAGTGGCCCGACGGAAGCCTCTCCTCAGTGCAAGACACATGAAAGCCCGCATGAAGGACTTCAAGATGGTGAGAAATAAGATTCTCTTGTCTGATGAGACCAAGATAGAACTTTTTGGCCTTAATTCTAAGCAGTATGTGTGGAGAAAACCAGGCACTGCTCATCACCTGTCCAATACAGTCCTAACAGTGAAGCATAGTGGTGTCAGCATCATGCTGTGGGGGTGTTTTTCAGCTGCAGGGACAGGACGACTGGTTGCAATCGAGGGAAAGATGAATGCGGCCAAGTACAGGGATATCCTGGACGCAAACCTTCTCCAGAATGCTCAGGACCTCAGACTGGGCCGTAGGTTCACCTTCCAACAAGACAATGACCCTAAGCACACAGCTAAAATAACGAAGGAGTGGCTTCACAACAACTCCGTGACTGTTCTTGAATGGCCCAGCCACAGCCCTGACTTAAACCCAATTGAGCATCTCTGGAGAGACCTGAAAATGGCTGTCCACCAACGTTTACCATCCAACCTGACAGAACTGGAGAGGATCTGCAAGGAGGAATGGCAGAGGATCCCCAAATCCAGGTGTGGAAAACTTGTTGCATCTTTCCCAAAAAGACTCATGGCTGTATTAGATCAAAAGGGTGCTTCTGCTAAATACTGAGCAAAGGGTCTGAATACTTAGGACCATGTGATATTTCAGTTTTTTCTGTTTTAATAAATCTGCAAACATGTCAACAATTCTGTGTTTTTCTGTCAATATGGGGTGCTGTGTGTACATTAATGAGGAAAAAAATGAACTTAAATGATTTTAGCAAATGGCTGCAATATAACAAAGAGTGAAAAATTTAAGGGGGTCTGGATACTTTCCGTACCCACTGTATATATATATATATATATATATAATGTATTTTTTTAAAGGATTTCATAATATTACAATTTGACAATTACAATTACAAACAAAAACAAACATTTATATATATATATATATATATATATATATATATATATATATATAGATAGATATATTATGTCCATACATCTTATTATTTCAGTTAATTATTTGGGTTTAAGAAGATTACAAAAAACGTGAAATAGTCAAAAACTTTTATGTACTGTATGTATGCATGTATGTATTTATTTTTATTATCAATTATTTATTATTTTCTTTTATTATTATTTTTATTTTTAACCAAGGTCCTAAGCAATGTCTAAATCAATGTGAATGATGATCTTTATGTCTTTACACTTCTGAATGTACAGTTTATTATCATATGTCACTCAACATTTCCAACCAAAAATATACCTATAATCCTGAATACTCCTTTATCTCTACAGTCTGTCTCCATCCTTACTCTCACATTCAGTTTTATTTGTAAAGTGACTTTGCTAAGATAATGTGAAACTTCTATTTACAGTGCAGAAGTGTCCACGTTATTTTAAGTGACTTACCCCCAGGACGGCATCCACAGCGAAGACCGCCAGAGGGTCCAGCACTGTCCACACCGCCGCAGTCATGATAAACTTTGACAGGAAGGAGGGCGGTGAGCCAAACGCTAGCTGACAGCCCCATCTGATCAGAAGCAGCAGTAGCGTAGCTGCATTCAAGGTCAGGGGGCCCAGCAGCACCAGCAGAACCTCCTCCAGGGTAGACAGCAGCAAACCCTGATAGACCAGATCCACCGTGTGCGTATCCAACCCAAATCTGCCCATAAAGAGACATTATGAAAAGTTGATTTAGCTCACAATGTAAGATAATTAAAAAGAGAGAGAGAAAAATCTGCATATGACAGTAAATCTAAGTTATCATATACAGCAATAATAAAAGAAGAAGAAAAAAAAAAAAAAAAAAAAAACTAGAAATCAAACAATGGTAAACAAAATCTGAACGATCAGGCCAGTGCTGGTTCCTAAAGAAAGTTTGCCATTCAAATATTCAATTGATTTAAGCCAATGCAAGGACAAGACAGCATGAAAGACAACTTAAAGGGTTACTTCACTTCCAGAATAAAAATTTAATAATAATTTACTCACCCCCATGTCATCCAAGATGTTAGTGTCTTTTTTTCTTCAGTCACAAAAAAAATTTAAATGCTCAACATGCTCAATGGTTTGAAGGTTAAAAATGCAGTTTCAATGCTGCTTCAAAGGGTTCTACACGATCCCAGCCGAGGAATAAGGGTCTTATCTAGTGAAATTATCTGTCATTTTCTTTTAAAAAATAATATGTATACACTTTTTAACCACAAATGCTTGTGTACAAGATAGGGTAGGTCGAAAAACTCCCATCTCATTTTCTTCTTCAACTGCAAAATCATCCGACATTGCTGTTTTACCTTTTTTTGTAAAGGGCTTTTGACCTTCTTTGCACTTTCACTTTGTAAACACTGGGTCAGTACTTCTGCAGTACGAGTGTAGGTCGATTTGGAAGTTGGAGGAGAAAATAAGATGGGACTTTTTCGACCTACTCTAACTGTCTTGAACCGGAGTGCATAGAGTATGCATGTGCTAAAAAAAAAAAAATGTTTCACTAGATAAGAACCTTATTCCTCGGCTGGGATCGTGTAGAGCTCTTTGAAGCTGCATGTTTAAACTTCAATCCGTTGAGCACCATTGAAGTCCCCACTATATGGAGAGAAATCCTGAAATGATTTTGTCAAAAAAACTTAATTTCTTTGCAGCTGAAGAAAGAAAGACATGAACATCTTGGAGGGAATTTTAATTTTGGAAGTGGAGTAATCCTTTAATGTGGTACTTGCACGCTGAAACAGATCGCTTCTGCATGTGCACAAACAAAGCCACCTCTCAGACAGCAAATTGAGTTACCTGTTACACACAGAATGATGTCAAAATGCATTTTGACGATTATACACGTAAACACAGTCGATTATGTCTTCAATGAATCTAAGAGTTAATAAAAAATATCAGATGTGCATCAATATAACATATCTGTGCATTAGGTCTTAACGTGATTGCAGCCTCTTACACCTTCTGTTTCCTTTGATAATAATTCCTATGTTAAAAAAGAGAGGATTACTTACTGCTCTTAACTTTAGTTAGTTTTAATAGGTATCTGTATTTTCTTTATACAGTAATACAGTTCACACAAACACTGTAAAGTATTGTTTATTTAATTACCGTTCATTTCATTTGTTTCTTTGCAACACTTTATTTTAGAGTCCTGTTCCACATGTACATACTATGTACATATTATAGTGATTACAATAACTGCATAATAACTAGGTACTCACTCTGAACCTTCCCCTAAACTTAAACTTAACCCGTGTAGTTACCATATATTACCCTTTAGTTTTATTGGTAAGTGCATTGTAAGTACATATACTGTAAAATAAATTGCATTTATTTGTGCTATTGTTTGCAATTTGCTATTTGCTATTTGATATATTTTACTATTGACTGCTTATTTGTTTTTAATGTTTGGACTTTATATTAGTTAGACAAGAGTTACTTTTTGTTGTGATCGAAAACTGGAATTGAGAATTGTGAAATTCCACTGGTACCTAAAATGTTGGTAAGGATACATAGGTAAAAATAATGAAATCAATAATTGTATTTATTTATTTAGACAGGGGAGGTAAATGTTGCTACCTGGAAGAGCAAGTAAATAACTGATCCAGGCCTGTAGAAAAAATCCTAAGTATTGAGCCCTGAGTCAATGTAGTATTATTATTATTATTATTATTATTATTTTTTTTTTTTTTTTTTTTTATTTATTTATTTATTTATTTATTTTAACTAGTTAATAGTAATACTTGTTAATAATCTGCACATGATGACAACATTTCTGTTGGTCAAACAGTAGTCTGTGTACCTGTTTGAACGACTGCAGAAAGACTGGTATGATTACATCATTAAAAAATAGGTTTAGGTGGTAGACTTCTTTTGACTTACTATTTACTAATATAGTGGTGCTGATGATTTACAAAGAGGCAACACTTAGGCAATGATGTCTTGCTACTCATTCTCACTGAGGGCTAAGCCCCCAAAGGAGAATGAAATCCTAGAACCACTCCTGAATGACCACACAAAATAAAATGAAAATAAATGTCTATTAACCTACACTGATGTGTAGTGTTTTTTTACAAACTTTCACGTCTTTCCTAATCTACCATCATCTCTCTGATCATTAATCCCTCTCTTGTGTTACCTGAGAATCTTTTGCACTCTTCATTTCACCTATTCAGCCCATTTCTGCTGCACATGTTCACTTCTCCGGCTGTTCTAGCATTCTCTCAAGCATTTAAATTGTGTGAAACTTTCTAACACTCACTGCAGGTTATATATCTTTCTAATAAGATTACATTTTTAAGATTACATTTTAGATTGATAGTCAAATTATATTTGATTCAATTAAACTGAATTAAACTTGACTAAGTTTTGTTATTCAGCTTGATTTCAATGCATTCAAGATTCAATTTGATCTAATTTACTTCTACACTGCATGTGACAGAATCATATATGTAATTGTATTCCACTGTCAAATATAATACACACTTTTCGTGTCTGTTTTAGGATGCTTTGCTGTAAATTACGTCAACAGATCCAGCCACCTAACGCAACTCACTCCAGCGTTTACAACAGGACCTGTGTTGGTAATGAAGAGTTTTTCCACATGCTTGTGGTGCAATAAAATCCACTGAACACATGTTGTTGTGTAGACGGGTGGGACTCATTTGGCACTGCGAGGTTGTGTGCTGATTTTGGAGTGTGTTTGTGTGTGTAGGAGTGGAGGGGGGTGGTATTTGTGAGAATGCTGGGGGTAATGAAATGTGCGTGGGGTAGAGTGAGAAAGAGACGCTAATGACTGCGGGGCGTGCAAGTGTGTGTGTGTGTGTGTGTGTGTGCATGTGTGTGCTGTCAGTTTGCAGCTGATCTCTGACCGCTACTGTGGTCACCAGCCCTGTAGAGAAACGCTCGCAGCGGACAAATGGACAGACATGTGGAACATGTCATGAGCCTATGACCCCGGCTCTGTGTTTTCCACTTGTTTCTCCCTCATCTGTCCTCTACATTCTTCTCATCTTCTGTCAGTCGTTTTTTCCACAATTTAATGATCGGATTTGTTTGGCAACAACACAACTTGGTGCGTAAGAATATTCACTGAATGACTCCTGGATGATAAATTAAATTAACACCACATGCAAAATAGAACCATGCTGTGGTATCACACAGGGTTTATGATGAAACGCTGTCCACACAATAAGAGAAGATAAATTCCTTCCAAATAATGCACACTTAAAGGCCCGTACCACTGCATGTTAAAATCAACTGACTTTCCCCTCATGAGGTAGTTAAAGTTTAGACAAGCCTTGTAAAATACTGTGCATGTTTGTGCGTTTGTTTGCATGCATATAAATGTACACACATGACATACGACAACAGTGCATGAATCACCTGCATGCATATTTGTGCGTATGAGTGTGTGTTTCCAGTGAATTATTGTAAGTAGACATTTGTAAAGGTCAGCATATCCTCTCCTGGAATATTTCTGCATGCATTTGTGTGTTTAGAATAATGATGAGCTTGACACTGTGTGTTTGCGAATGATTGTTCTGTGCAGAGGGTCACATATGTCTCACCTGTTGATGGGGATGTGTTGAGCCTGCAGAAAAAGCCACTGGCTGCAGTAATGAAGGTACAGGCGGGGAAACCACATTACACTGAACAGGACAACGGTCAGACTGATCTGAGACAGATGTGGACGTGGATGGCAGGAAAAATCGAGCAGTGACGGAAGGAGACGCACTGCCAGACGTGCTCTCTCACCCGTCCCACAACACACAGCGGCAGACCTGAGCTGACTGTGGTTCTGAGATCTGGGAACACACACACACACACACGATTCTGTGAAAAAAAAATTACAGAATCTATCTATATATCATGCAGAATCTATTATATATATATATATATATATATATATACACACACACAAATATATCTATATACTATATCTATCTATCTATCTATTTATCATCTATATCTATCTATCTATCTAATCTATATATATATATATATATATATATATATATATATATAGATAGATAGATAGATAGATAGATATGCATTAGTTGCAATATAGACAATGAGCAGTGGTAATGATGAAGGTTTGGATATCTAAATAGAAGAAGAATGTTTTCCATTTTTGACCATATATACAATATGTACACATACAAAAACTTTAATATTTGAAAAAAATAGTGATTGAAATAACTGTTTTCTTTTTTAATTGATTTTAAAATGTAAAAGTTGGCAAATGGCAAAGTAGAATTTTCAGACTGTTCTGCATGCACTTGTATTGAAGTAACTTTATCGTTTAGAAATAAGTCTTATAAGCTAATGCAAATTCACAAAATCTCTCTCTTCCCCATTACACAGCTGCTGTTGCAGCCATTAAAAAAGATCAGTTTTTAATGGTTTTTCGTTTCTTTATTTTTAATTTAGAAATATGTTTGTTTTATTAAAGTAATGGCCAACTGGACAGCGGCAGACCAGTTTGATCAATAGCCTTCTCAAATCATCACGACTTGCCTAAAATAAAATCTATAGATATAAAACACTTCAAGCTTATCACAATGTTAGTTTAAAGGTTTATTATAGATAAATGTGCACTTTTAGATGAATATCCATTTGTTTGTGCGGGGAGTGGAAGCTAAAGTGCGAACCACTTGCAAACCACTTAAAATACTTGTCATTTGTGTTTATAAAGTTATGCGTAATACATGGTCCGGAACTGTATAGGGTCTACTTTTATATTTGCTTACTCCGTCTCAGCCAACAAGAGTGCTTCACAAAAAATGAACAAAAACTCTGTCAATACTTGTCTCACAGACATGATAAATATATATAAAAAGTTTTAAATTACTACTTTAAAATGAAATAATTCAAGTTGAAAGTAAAAAAAAAAAAAAAAAATATATATATATATATATATATATATATATATATATATATATATATATTATGTAATCTGTAAATATGCATTTCTTTCTACAGGTACGTTTAATGAGGAAATGGCCAGTCAGGATCGTCAACTTCTTATTTGCATCACTAAATAATTCAAATATCTCCTTACTATTTCCCCCTGACACATTAAATGTAATAACTTTTGCCGGGGCTTTGCGTGCACTTGAACATGGTATAGGCTAACCGATTAAACAATTAACCTATTAAACTTATTAGACACTTCTCTTTTTTTCCAGCTGCGCTGAAAACACGCTCATTGCTGCTGTTGGTTCCCTTCAAAGATACATATATATAAAAACACCTGTGCCACATTTTAATTTTGAAATGTGTAAAACTCATGTTTTTTTCAAAGCCTTTTGGAAAATCTATTTGTGCTGGTCAGTTTTGATATCATGGCAGGCCGCCAAGAATAAATCAATGAATGGGAAACACTGGAATATTTTTTTGTGGAAATCGTGATGCATATTTTTTTCATGATTCTTTGATGAAGAGAAAGTTAGAAAAAAACATTTAACCCTGTAAGGCCCACATTGCAACATCATTTTTACCTTGACTACAAAAAAAAAAAAAAAAAAAAACTGCTCATGTTTTTCCTCTCTAAGACCACATTTACACAATGAATTGGTTTTATTGTTCAGCCTTGCATTGCAACTGGATGCTAGATTTTTAAAATAGGTCTATGTAAGTGAACATGAAATCACACAACCTTTCTGGCCTGGATAAATCAACATTCAAATAAGTAAAATGTCTAAAATATTTTCATTTTTATTTTTATTTTCATTTGACAGGTACTGTCAAATGCTTTGATAATTTTAGATTCTGAGCTTATGTCAGTATTGTAATTTTACAAAATTGGGTTGAAGGGGTAGCAAAATTTTTTAATAATAAAATAAAAATACTAGTAGAAACATACTGTTTTTGAACATTCACAAGTTTTAAATGTCTTCTTTGTCACCATTTTGAGTTTCAATCAATTTAGTGATTATTAAATGAGTTTTAAATTAATTATTTCCTCAAAAATATTTGTGTAGCAATATTTAAAACTTTCTGTATCTTATCATTTATAAAATATACTACTTGTTTTTGTTTATTATATATATATATATATATATATATATATCTGCTTACTGCATTAGGACAGGTGATAATGTTCTGGAATGTGGGGATATCAACGCTATTCACATGATAAGTATAGGGGCGCAATATATGTCAATGGTGCTGTCCAAAATTGGAACAGTGACTTTGAGATGGACTCCGATACAAGTGATGAACGTTTTACATGCAAGTGATAAACATAAACATAACATGATATAACATAAATTTTAATTACAAATATTACTTGCCTATTTCTGCATTTGTTTAGACAGTGAGTAAAAAACACTGACACCCAAGAGCCCAACGTTGCAATATTACATTTCCCTAAAAACTTACTAAAATGTAAAAAATGTAACCCCTTTATTTCTGCATTAGAGGACAACAAACATTTTTCCATTTTCCAGGGTTAATTGAAATATTTCTACAACAGTTATTCATTTAGCTGAAGCTTGTATCTAAAGCAACTTACAAATGAGGAATATAACAAGCAATTCATCTTAGGGAGAATTGCTAGTAATACAAAATTTCAGTGCAGCATTCAAGCAATCAACTGAAAATGAAAATGAAATATAACATAAACATCACAAAAAGATCCACACTACTCCAAAACGCCTTCCTGTATATTCACAACACAGTAGACAAAGTTAATGTGTCAGGGACGCATCCCTGTCAAGCCGCATTATGCCACCGTGGCAAATAAATCCTGACTTGCATCCCCTCTCTAATGAACGTATCAATGATATATGAACAGATGTATTTTTAGCTGCCTGCGAAGACTGGCTTTTCTAGAGAGAATGTCTAATGCAATGTGAAATCTGTTATTGCCACAAAACTGATTTGTATTGCCATAGCTCCATCTTTTGAGGTTTGTTTTAAAGAAAGTGTGACATGAGAGCATGTACTTGAAATGTGAGGCAGAAAAGAAGGTAGTGTGTTACATTTATATGTGTTGTTACATTTAGACTGTCTACTATTGTTCACATGCAGGGTTTGTGATTAGAACACACCTCTAATTAAACTTTGGCTTGTAACCCATCCCTCAATGTTTGTGTAATTGACATGAGTGATATCACAGATATCAGAGTGGCTAGTTGAGATGTGCCATTTCTTTTTGTAAGCAAAAAATGAAAAGGATTTATAAAAAAAAAAAAAAAAGACTCACACTAGAGGAGGGATTTGAGTAATAACTATAGACCAGATTATGATTTGGGTGGGATTTTTTGACTGAACTGATAGCCAGCTGCAGATATTGCCCACTCTTCTCTAATACAGATAATCGAAAATTACAGGACAACATTACTTACAGATTATTAAGGTAAGAGCAGCGTAAAGTGTGACATACAGAGGAGCAAGTCATGGCGTGTGTTGGCAGGGTAGACGGGCAGTAGGGTGGGATTGATTTATGGCCTAATGCCTGTGAGGCAAAGCACATCAACCCTGGGAACTATCTGTGCCTTCAGTTACAGATTCAAAATCTGGAGTCACTTAAAAGCTGGACGTCTTCTTTGTTTGCAGAATTAAGTTATTTGCTGTCACTTTTTTTTCTGATTTGGACTAAAGACATTGTTTTGTAAACGTGCCAGAGCCACTTTCTACCCCCTCCATCAGAGAGCACACTGAGTCACATAAAGTGTTAAAGGAGTAAAATTAAACCAGACGTGACTTGAGGGGGGGACAAAAACCCATCTCATCCAAATATAAGGCTTCATGTATTCTTCACAGATAAAGCTATCTCAAAATGGATTACAATATATATTAGTATATATTATTATTGTATAATTATTGATTAATTATGTGTAGTATTTTGTTTGAAAGCCTAAAAGTACAGAAAGTACAGAGATCTGATTTGTTTCATCTAATGCTTGTTAACAACCAACCTGAAACCGCTCTGTTTGAGTCTGATGTTTTGTTGTTGTAATTAAAGCATTAATACAGAAATAAACATGGTGTTCCAGCCCAAGATTTCACCCCAGCTGAACTTAATGTCAGTTGGAGTGCTTCTGTCTGTATATCTGCAACAGCAGTGCCTGGTGATTGATAGCATAATGTAAGATTTGGTATAGTCAAAGTGTGTATCTTAATAACGTTTTTTAGAAGGTTGAGTTTAACACAACTCATCCCAAGCGGATAACGTTCACTTTACAGTCAGCAGTGAGGAGTGCAGCTTTGATGTCAGTCGATCTGAAGCAGTGCATAAATGCATAAAGACAGCAGGCCTTTATTCTGAATGTTAGGAGTTATCATATAGAAGGGAACAGACATACAAGAACATCTATACGGACAGCAAAATCTCACCTGATTGCACATTTTGATAATAAACTACATGTACCATTGCAACAAAGCAATATTCAATGCACAACCACAAATGAAGGTTGTTTGTGATAAGTATGCCACAACAATCAGACAGTGACAAACATGGACTGCTAAAACAGCAAGCAAAATAATGTATGCTGCAATAATTTGGTCACATCAGCCCAGGCCTGAGCGGCATCAACGAGAGTCATGGTAACTTGATGCTGTAGTGTGTCAACAATTGGATGTGATGTAACCAAATTTAAATCTTAAAATGCCCCCAGCACATAATAAATAGCCTAATAATCAATAATCATTGTGCTGTTTAAACCAACAGTCCCCAGATGCTGTTAAAAGCAACACTCTCTTTTCCCACAAAGCCACAGATCATTTCAGCGCAATTTGGATATCATTCTATTTGGCTGCTTGGATCCTGTTTTCCACAAATATTTTACAATACAATGCAGATTTATATCTTGCCTTGTTTTTCCATAATTATCTTCACATCTCAAGCTTTTATAAGAAAGCCTATTTCCACGTTTCTGGCAGGGCGAGATGCACATAAATGTGTTTCATTGAGAAAAAAGCAGCAAGAGGAGATTCGGGGTGTAGTAAAAGAGAATTACTGCCGCAGAATTAGAATACGGCTCATAATTAGAATAGGAATTTTGCCACTGCCAAATTATCAGAATTATTTGCAGCTGAGAGCAGAGGGGAGATGGGCGCTGGGGTACTTTAACCTAATCGAAAGCAGGGGAAAAAAAATGTGTTCCACTTAATTAGCGGATCTCGTTTGACTAATAGCTAACCGCTCCTTTTTTTAATGCAGTGAAGTCCCTACATATGAGAAAAATTGCTTGAGTCTCTATAAAAACAGAAACATGGAGTATGTGAATGTTTCACACACTGATTCAACCCTCCAGTGTTCTGGCTCTTACGTCCAAACACTCTTCCACACCCCTGTATGCAAGGAAGCCGAGTTCAAGCCAGCGCAACATGTGTGTGTTTATAGGCTGCTTGCGTCTGTCGGTAGGGAATCTCACATGGTAATGCCCAGACCCACTGAGTCTAATAAACACAGTGGAAACATGAAGTCTGTGAATGCACCTGGGATCCACTGAGAGCGATTATGAGCAGGTTATTCAGCAGAACCTCTGCATAAAGTTTCTTACTTTCACAGCACAATTTCAATGCTTCCTGCATAGGTGGATTTTAGCAGGAAATTAGTAATCAATTAATATGATCTTGAATACCCGAGTTACTGAAATAGGCAAATAAACTAAAACCATCAAATTGTCTGCCAGTTCTTTAAACTGAAATGAGTATATTCACAGCAAAAAGTGGCTTTTCTTACTTTTTTGTCTTTTTTCTAGTCAAAATATCTAAATTATTAAATTATTAAATTAAGATGAATTTACTAGATAAGCAAAATGACATAAGATATTTAGTCTTGTTTTAAGCAAAATGCATTTAATTTAGTTTTTTTTTTTTTTTTTCCCTGTGGAAACAAGTAAAATAGGTACAAAAACACCTATGTCATTTTGCTTATCTAGTAAATGCATCTTAATTTAAGATTTGTTTGATATTTTGACTAGAAACATGACAAATATGCTAAATAAGATAAGCCATTTTTGCAGTGTTTTGCAACAATGGGCTTCATGCTACTAGGCCATAAACCACATCTAAGAAAAAAATAAATAAAAATGTAGTGTACATTTGTACTGGCATGGGCAAAAAGTGTAGTTTTTAAAATATATTTAAACATCTTATTTTAACACAAAAAGTCCGTAAAGTTGTGTTTTGGGTCATTATGCTTTGGCACAGCATCTGTTAAACAAACTAAAACCGAAAGCACAATTTGGCTTAATCCCTTCATCAAGTCAAGTTTTTGCTGCACATTTCAAAGCGAAGCACACACTTTGTTCAGACAATTAGCTTGTGATCCGGTGTTTTCCGCACATCAGAATGGCTCAGTTCACAGTAAATGCAGTGAACTTGTTTATTGCATGCGCTTTGAGTGCACATGCCACCAGTTATGCTTTATTCTTGCTGCAGATGATTACAGCATTTCACATTTTTGTAAGCCTGTTTTCACTGAAGCTGGAGTTTTCCATCAAAATAAAAGCTCCACTGACGTTTCTGTCAAAATTAAATCTTAAAAGTGCAGTATGAATTGCTGACGGCTAGCAATTTAAATGGATAAGGAAAGGAAAGGACATGACATGACATGTGGCCAAGTATGGTGACCCATACTTGGAATTTGTGCTCTGAATTTAACCCATCCAAGTGCACACACACACACACACACACACCCGGAGCAGTGGGAAGCCAACCTCAGTCATGGTATTGAAGGTGGAGGCTGGTTATTCACTAACCTCACCAACAATTCCTGATCTGGGACTCAAACCTGTAATCTTTGGGTTACAAGTCCAACTCTCTAACCATTAGGCCATGACCGCCCACTTATTGTAATTTCTCTTAGTGTAGTGTAAGGCAAAATAATATACCTATGAAATATTTATTTTCATTTATTGCATTTATTACAGTGCAATTGTTTTACGATATATGTCTATTACTGTCATAGGAATAACAAAAAATAACATTCAAATGTTGTTGTTTTTGTTATTTCTATTATTATATTCTAACTTGTTTGGCCTCCTAAAACCAGTGTGAACACAACTGTTTCCAGCACTAATAATAATATTTCACAATATTAGTTTGTTAATTAATTTAATTTTGATATAGTTAATCCCTATTCGTAACAAATGACTTTGCCTTAAAAAAGGCATTATAATGTTTTTACATATTACCCAATATTTACATGACAAATTTGCATACTGTTAAAATAATTACATAAACAGCAATGTTTGTGAAACATTTTTTATACATTTGTTTGCCCTACCAGACACAGATGTTTTATTAAATGTATTGTTATGATCTTATAAGTCTGATAATGGTACAGTTACTTTTGGAACACTGCAAAAATGCTTTTCTTACTTAGATTTTTTATCTTGTTTCCAGCCGAAATTTCGAAAAAATCTTAAATCAAGAAGGATTTTCTAGACAAGTAAAAATTATTGTCTTGTTTTCAGAAAAAAAAAAAAAGAAAAAAATAATAATTTGCCAATGTGGTAAGAAAAATAATCTTATTTCAAGCAGAAAACGAGATTATTTTGCTTACCCCACTGGCAGATTATTTTGCTTGTTTCAAGCAAAAATTCACTTAATTTTAACATTACAAAAAAATAAGTAAGAAAAGCTTTTTTTTTTTTTTTCAGTGAACATACACTGTTTGTTATATTAAAAGACTTACCTGATTTTTCTGTTTGTGGTTTATGAAGGAATATAAAATACCTTATCTTCCCTGCTGTTTCCCTGCTGTTTGCTCTTCCCTGATAGTTATGTGTACAGTATGCTTTATTTATGGAGCTGTCTTGAATTTACCACTCTCCAAAAACATGCTACAGTTCTTTATTACATCCAGTAACATATTGTTTACACAATGAAGGAATTTATTCAGTAGTTTTGATTCATTTGAAAATGACATGCTAATATGTTAACTCAAGCCACTCAATGAAACCTTCACTCAACACACAGAAAATATATGGTCTCTTATTCAAACATAGAACCATGTGCCCTTGCACCCAAGAACAGTCACTCAATAGAATCCTCAACACAGATGCATAAGACAGGACAGGAAGGACATTCAGAGGCACGTCAGAATGCCACCAAAAAAAAAAAAAAAAAAAAAAAAAAAAGCTGCAGGTTTTGACCCACTATTCACTGAATAAATCTGTACAGACTGCTGTCGCTGCAAATTCTGCTCCATACTAACAAATCCAAACCCACTGTGGCCCACAAGAACTTCAGAAAACATGAGCAATTTGACCAAAACACATTTAGAGGCTTAGATCACACTAAACATGTCTGAATATTATTGTAATAAACAGCAAAATTCAAAAACAAAATCAAAACAAGTGCAATTTATTTTAATGGAACACAGCACAGGCACACATTTCAGGCTAAGTATTTCATTAAAAAGGTTTATTAGGTTTGAAATTATAAAACAAAACCGTAAAAAAACAAACAAACAAACAAAAAAAAATAAATACAATCTTACACTTCACTGAACTTTACTGAAACAAATTTATACTAAAGCCATATATGAATGATGTTTTTTTTTTTTTTTTTCATTTATTTCATTATTTTTATAAAGCTTGTAATTAAAACCATTATATCTACAGAATGTTGTCAGACTCTTGAGGTTGTACAATTTATTTTTTATGTTATTATGTTGAGAGAGAAAAAAAAACACTGCAATTTGTTACGTGCAAATATCTAAATACAGCTGGTCATGTAAATAACTCAGAATGTCACTGGAAAAATCCTAAATAATAATAATAATAATAATAATAATAATAATAATAATAATAATAATAATAATAATAATAATAATAATACTTATAATAAATAGCCTAATTATAGATAAAAATCAAACATCAACTATGAGAAACTTGTCAAATCCACATTAGTCAATCATTAGTCATTCAAATGTAAATGTTTAATTTTACAAACCTTAGTATGAGAACCTAAATGACGGCACTGCCTAAACTGGGCTCTGACAGAAGTGACAGCTCTATAAAACTTTGCATCATGGGTAATTTAAACTGTGATAAAATCTGCTGTCAGCTAACTGCTTCATAACGCCAGATATATTCATTTATTTACACAGGCAAGAAATACTACTTTAAAACTGTACTACATGTTTTTGCTGGCACTAAATATGTATTTACTAAAATGTCCCTCTTTTTAAATGTTCTGCAGTGCAAACGTTACTTAGATACATATGTTTATTTTTGGATACAATTTTAGGGAAAACAATTATATATTAATCTGAGTTGTCTAGTTGTTTATTAGTGCAGCAATCTCCTGAGACTTTCAGAACATGTTGTTGGAAATCTAACACTGACTATTGCAGTCCATGGCCTTCTATTCAGATGGACACCTCATTCTCTGAAGTGCACTTGAAACTAGGGCTATGGGAAAATACACAACACAAACACTCCACGATTCAGCCGCCCACCATACCACGACCGGTCAGGCGCTCTCAGGCCAACAGCTCGTCAGATCTGACAGTTCTGATTTTCGCAAAGTCAGAGGGCATCTATACAAACCTGGTCATGAAGTAGCGTATATATATATATATATATATATATATATATATATATATATATATATATATATATATATATTATGTATGTGTGTGTGTGTGTGTGTGTGGTGTTTTGATGGTTCCCAGGAGCCTCTTTGCACAGGAAAGGGCCCATCAGCCCCTGAGGTGACTCTACACACCTCCAGACAAAACTACCCACAGTATTACATCAGAATTGATTGACCTGTGACTCAAAGGCGGAAGAACGTGGGATGTGAAACTTCGGGCATTCGCTTCTTGTATGGCCACATGGCTACCTCAAAGTTTACAATGAACAGTGCTGTAATATAATTACTGAGATCTACAATTAGCATACATAACAAAATAGTTGATATTTGAGAAACATTTAATTAAAGTGAAATGTAAATGCCATTTGCTTTTGTAATCCATACCATCTGCAACCAACTAGCAGGTAGCAAATTATGCTAAACTAATAGCTATTAGCTATTTAGTAGCCTGTTGAAAAAGCATGCACTTAATTGAATTGAATGTGAACTGGTTGTGTACTACAAATTTGAAAATTCTAAAAATGTATGTGCAGACAATATACTATTAATAAAAAGTCACTTAAGTGTTAAATACACTTTCATGACTATTTATTTTAAAAAGTGCAAACCATTAACTACGACTTTTGCCTCAATAAACTCCTAATTTGCTGCTTATTAATAGTTTGAAATGTAGTTATTTAGTGTTATTGGGTAGGATTAGGGATGTAGAATATGACATTTAAACTAGAAACATTTGTTATATATTATATGCTAAAGTGTACTTTTTTTTTCCACAAGAGAACACAGGAGGGAAAATCTGTGGTCAAATAGTTGAATAGAAAGTAACAGCAATATTCAGCTGCAGTGTGTATGTAGTCAATGAGAGAAACCACAAAAAAGAGAAACTTGCAGAGAAGGTAAAGAGACAGCAGAAAATTGGAACACAAAAAGGGAATCCATTGTGAAAGGGTGGAAAGGAGTTTTCTGAAAGGAGAGAGAATGATTGTACAGATTTTGGAAGCATTGCTCATCCTCAGGAGGAAACAGACCCCTCATCTTTCTCTTTTTAGGACAGGAAAAGTCACAGATATAATTGATATGAGATTTGGGGGGTATATTTCAGTGTAATTAGAGTCTTGATAATTGGGCTAATTAGATATAATTGTTGTGTGAGACTGAGTTTGATTAAAACAGGTTTCCCCAAAACGAGAAAAGAGGGAAAATATTTAGTTGACAGGATGACATTGGCGCAACATAAATATGCACAGTAATTAATGAACAAACACTTGCATGCAGTGGAAATGACTGCAAAGTTAAACACACACATTCAGATAAAAATATCCACTATCCCACTTACTGAGACAGGAATCTTTGACAAGAATTATCTGCAGAGAAACTGCAGAACTATATCTCAAGGCAACATTCAAAGGAAATATTCAAAGGAAAAAACAAGACAGAAACTTCTGTCACAGTATAAATAAGTCATTAACAATAGCTGCCTCGCTGTAGGCAGATCTCTTCTAAAGCAGCATCCCTACCAACATGAAACATCACAAGTGACCGATTTGATATGATCAACATAGGTAGCAACTTCACACAAAGCATAAATAGTGCTCCTCGCAAGAGACCTGACAAATAATTCCAGTAGATTTTGATGTCTGCATGTTGCTAAGCTAATAATGCAGTACTTTAATACGTATAAAGCAATGCACACAAGAAGACATTACAATAATAATAATACAAAATAAAAAATGGTAAATGTTTATTGAGTCAATGTTTAATACGACTGAACTTTCTTTATGAATGTATTGAATGAAAGAAGTATATTTACAACTAGCAGTTCCCTCAACTTTGTCCACCATTTTGACATGACATCTGGGATTGCTGTACGTGTGCAGGAAAAATGTGACTATGCCTTAGATTTTAGACTCCATATGCGCATATTGTCTTGGCTAGTGTTCAACTAGCATTTGCCATTTTAGTTTCTCATCTGTATCTGAACAAAAGTGACAAACAAACTACCACATCAAATAAGGTTTAAGGTCTTCAAACATCCTCAAACTCTTTTTGTCATACTTTCTCATTCTGAAATGAGTGCACACTTATCAATATTTGTGCTTTGCTGCATTTTGTTTGTTCTTTGAAATTGTAATGTATGGTTTAAGGTTATTACTCTGGCAAAGGTGTTTGATATGTAAATCTGGGAGAGGATCAAATGAGAGGAGGATAATAGAACTCAAAGAGAAAGAACAAGAGCAGCTCTGCCCATTCAGATAAACAGCTCTCTGAGCAATACCCAGCATCCCCTGCTCCCAGTTCACTGAATACCACAAGCCTTGAGACACGCGTTTTTGTCTGAGCTATGTTTTTGTCTGAGGCGCTTTTGACTTTTACACTGTGTCTACATCATGTGAGCGTTATACTGTGGTGCAAAAAAAAGGTTCCCATTAAAAATACACAACACCGTCTAGTGCACACAGTGTACACAGGGCTGCAGAGCTACTTTATTTTGAAATACTTTTATTTAGTTTTGTTTCTAATCTGGTTTACAAAAATTAATATTTTGCTTCTACCCATACCCATATGCAGACATTCACATTTTTCATTAATTGTAAAATCACTAAAATGGAAGTTGGGGAATGGTGAAAAAAAAAATCTAATATTTCAAATATTATATTACATTTTGAGGTGCTTCCTGGGATCCCTTTAAATTGTATTGAAAAAAAAATGCTCTTTGTGTACACTTGACCTTGTTATTCGTTCCAACTTTATTTATTTTTAAATAAAATGTATCTACTTATGCACAATTTCTAAAACTTTAGAATTCAGAAATAAGCTTTGATATTACATGATTTTTAAGGAAAAAAAAAAAAAACCTAAACATATATAAATTCATATGTGCCCAAATATGCAAATATACCACAGGGGTATTTGCATGTCACATCTCTGCCAATGTGGTAAATATACTAATCAACAAGCTAATAATCAAGAAATATTACATTTATAATAGGACTAATGATTCATAATGTACAATTTACTTTACAATTTACAGTCATGTTTCTTTGGAGTTTGTTTAGTCGGCACACATTGTATTTCAGAGGTCATAAGTGGGATGCACACCAACTCATACAGATTTTCCATGCAAACAAATGGGACAGCAGTTATCAATAAACTCTTGGCTGTGAACTGTCAACACCTCTCTCTGAGCTGCACACATTTCACAGCAGGAAAAAAAAAAATCAAATGCAACATCAGAGTCTCTCCTGATTCTCTAGATGGCAGTAATATGCCTCACTCATTCACATATCACATCAAACCGTGCATGAAGACAGCATAATATCACGTGAGAGAGGGAGGTTATGTCTGATCGGTCACACTCGGTTACATTCATGTAACTCTTCAAATTCAGTTTTGACTAATCGTGCAAAATGCATGTCCTTGGAAAAAAAGATGGCCTTAATCAACCTTCTGGTGGATTTTTCTTCGTAATGACAGGAACATTGGGAACAGTGACTCTTTATTTTTTTTTAAGTGCACATAAATACTAGGAAAAAATTAAACAATATGTTTTTATGTAAAGCAGATTTTCTTACTGAAGAGTGGAAGTCTGGGCATTCTTGTTCAAAGCCAAAATGGAGAAATTATAGAAATTTTAACCTTATAATAAAAATAAGTAAATAAGTTACTAGAGGCAAAAAATAGCTTAAAACTATTAAAACCCTCAATTATAAGAGCATTAGTTAATGCAGCTCTTTAAAAAAAATAAATAAATAATATATAATATACACATGATACACACATATTTAAACATAACTAATTACAATATTTTTTTTTTTTTTTTGCTGATCTGCGTGTCATAATCTAATGCAAACCATTAAGTAGTATTCAACTGGTAATCAATTTAGGGTTATTTTAAAATCATTCTAGGGGACAGAACAGTTCCTTTAAATGAAGAATCATGAATACACACGTGTTAATGTATACACCCTAATGATGATGGAGTTTGCATCCAGTGAAATGATTCAAAGAGGGTTTTTTTTTTTTTTCCGATAGTTAGATCTCCACAGGATTGGTTGTGTGAGAACCATGAGAATTTTATAAAATGTGATTTGCATTTCAAAACAATATTAATAAACAAAGAAACAGTCAATTGAATTGTATTTCAGACGGCTTACATGAAAGACAGTGGAGCTAAACTGTTCCCTTCGATGTTTGGCATTACGTTTTGAAGTCCTTTATCATGCTTTGGGTTAGTAGTTGTGCTCCAGCCCTCTCTTCTCTGATGTGTGGCCTGAGTTTCATTTGATTTCCTCTCATACTTACAGCAGCACAGCTTCTGATCTTGTTTAATACTAGTCCAGCGGCAACAAATTACCAATTTTCAGAAATGAGCAGAGGTAGGCAGCTCTAAATCCTATAAAATGAGTCGCTCTTTCTTTCTTCTCAGAAAATATACAGCGTTGGCAATAATTCGGGCAAAATCAAAATAAAAACACACACCTCAATTTTTTCCCTCTGTGGATTTAGGCGAGCGGCTTTCATCGCAGACACATGCAGTGAAATTTAGGTAAGTGTTTTGTGAAATGCAATTTGACGAGGCCGTTTATAAGATTTGTTCGGTGCTGCTGTTTGTGTCGGTGTGTTTTCACTCCTGTTTTCTCATTAATATCAAATGCTGTAAGCCACAATAAAACGGAGAAAACACTCATTCGTAGGCCTGCTTGTGCACTTTGCATCACTAGAGAAAAAGCAATTATCCACAGAGCAGGGTTTTATGTGTTGCCGATGTTAACGTTACCTTGATCCCTTCAATAAAAACACACATTGAGTCTGACAATAAAGCGACATTCATATTGAGGACAGCGACATTCATATTCAGCCTCAAATAAATCATGCATGTTGATGTGTGTTAATATATGCACTGAGAAAAAGCTGCCGTATTATAGGGTCACAACTCAACAATAACAATTTTCAAAAAATATTGGAAAATTAGGTGGTGCGATTTATATATAATCTTAGTATATAAGATGATATATTCAAAAGACTGGGGTTTTATGTGTGTGTGTGTGTGTGTGTGTGTGTGTGTGTGTGTTATATAAGGGCCTTTAATGTTTATCCACACACTGCCACACAATAGTCAGAATAGCACACTACAGTATGCTGTGGTTAGTATATTCAAATTATGTTTACGTGCAAAATTCCCCAATGACCTAATACAATTCCCAAAACACGATACTTTTCATTGTGACAAGATGGAAAACAACTATAATAGATATATATATATATATATATATATATATATATATATATATTTTTTTTTTTTTTTTTTTTAATTGTTACTTCATGATAGTGAATTAAATACATAACGTAATCAGGTCATGTGACAACAAAGATATGTCTGCTTAAAATGTTTAACATGGCATAATGCCTGCTGTTCCACATGTGCAGTATGCAGTACATGCTAGTATTCCATTTTGAACATCACCACATATACCCATAGACAAGAAACTGGCCTTGAGAAATGACACTTACCGCACAGAGAAGGTGAAATGGTCCAGCTGATCTTTAGGAAGAGGTTTGAGCGCCTCACTGTTTCTCTCGATTATCTTCTTCTGTCTGCCGCTCTGATCGGAGAGACACATATGCATGTCGTTTGTAATCATAGCAGGAAACAGTTGCAGTGATTTATCTTGGGAATACAATGACAGCAGCACACTTCACCCTGACATCATCTCTCAAACACACACACAAAACAACTAGTACAGGAAACAAATGACATTCACATTGCAGACAACATCTAATCAAAGTTGTCGGAAAGACAGAGATAGGATGAAATGAAATGAAAACTCAAGACAGAAATGAAATGAAATGAAATGAAAGACAGTCACAGAAAATTAGACAAAAACATGAAATGATATGTTTAAAACAACACACCTGGCATATTCAAACTACTGAATTCAACTCTATAAAGTCATTATGAGTCATGAGAATCTATTTAAAAAGAAAAAACTTTTTTTTCCAACACAAAGGAAAAAGAAAAAAAAAGAAGAAGAAGAAGAAGAAGAAACAACATGGCAACAGATACAGTAGAAATGTTGATTATAAGTAATACTTCATTAATTCTGGAAAATATCACCAAAAACAGTTCAGTAAAATTAAACAGTCTATTTTATCCAATACTTGAGTGGTGTATTTTATTTATGTATGTGTTGTTAGCTTAGCAACATGGTATTAACAAAATTATTCACTTGAGTTGAGTCTCTCATGGTAAAGTGTAAAGTGTCCCTAATTTATGTCATTTATGAGGTTCCATTTGACTTAAAATGTAGGTAGCTCTCTAGGTTGTTGAACAGAGCTTTTTTGGGTGCTGTGTAGACAGTTCATATCATTTATATGTCATTTATGAAGGGCTGCCCTACAGTCACAAGAATTACTGCATGCAATGAAATCAAAGCAATATATTCAAAGAATAAATGTGAAAAATGAACTGGCAACAAACAGAGTTCTTCTCCTCTAAAAACTGATATAATACTGTATCTAACAACACATTCTGTCACAGAACCTCTTCAGACTGGCCTGTTGAAAACCTGAGGATGACAATATAAAAGCTGTTTTTCTTTCTACTATATGAAAAAGATCAGCACAATAGGTGTCAGGTGTTTCTGTAAGGGGAACTAGCCAATCAGAAAGTCTCTGCCTGTCAATCATTTTGCTCATATGCTTTTTGGAGTTTTGAGGAGCATGTGGTTAGAATTAGAAAAAAAAGTTAGCCAAACGGCTGAAATCACTTATAGCACAGAAGAGTCATATGCAATAAAAAGGAAATCCAGTGATATAAAATAATTGTTTTAGTCTAGTCCATTCTCCTAACAGCGTGAGTCATGGACATTTTGGACCCAGTTATCCAAACTAAAACTAACCGTGACAGACACCAATCATAATGACTATCTGCAGAATTAGCCAGACATCCTCTCATAATGAACCACATTCAAACATTTTAAATTAGCAATAAAATCAACACCATTCAATACATTTCAACCTAAAACTGAGTCAGCAGGTTATTAAACTCTGTACTGAAACTTCCAGCACCAGGGCTCAGAGCTGTAATTGAGGGGGGCAAAATTTAGAAATCACCAATCAAATCAAAGTAGGCACAGCTTATTGTTCACATAATCAGAGCACAAATTTCACAGTGTATCTATGGTTTAATCACTGAAAGACAGGCAGTTAAAAGCAAAGCCTTTAACATTTGACAACTGTTTTATTATAGAAATGTTCAATGAATGATAATAGTAACCAGCAGTGCAAACTATTTAAGGTTTTTTTTTTTTTTCAGAAATGGTCATTTTGGTATCATTTACGTGATTTATCTAATTCCTAAATGAATGTGACAAGACAAGAAACGTTTTCCATTTTTGACATATTAGGCATACGAAAAAAAGTGAATGTGTGCATGTTTTAAAACATTAGTTGCACATAATTCAAACTTATTGCTTCCCAACTAGAATTGCATTTTAAAAAATACATAAAAAGGTCACTCCTAATATTCAAGATGATCAAGGTCAAATACTGAACACTTCTTCAGTATTTGGTTGATTTTTTATTATTTTATTTTATTTTATTTTTTATGGTGGTTTACCAGAGGTCCAAAGGACTGAGATGGCCAATAAGATTAAAAAGGCAAGCTTTTTTTCAAGTGTGAAGTGCTAGTTTTAAGAGAGGTAAATTGATAAGCATATACTATTTGAAGTTTAAAAGTTAAAGGACAGACAATTAAATCCAATGATGCAATGTATTCAGCTGTGTTGTCCAATTTTGCTTCTTCTTTCTTTCTTTTCTTTTTTTTTTTTTTTGAAAATAGCCTTTATCATTTCCGTGTAATGCATTTCATATATGGGCCATTCCACTGAATTCTGCAGTGCAAAATGCTGTCCTACAACCAAAACAAAAAAAAAAAAAAAGCATTTAAGTAGTCAAAGCTTACATGTTTATTAAGATATTTTTCATGTCACTACTGAAACAGTGTGTGTCTGTTGGTTGATTTTAACTAAACCCATAAATTTATAATCAGGAAATGTTCCTGTGTACCCCTCTCTCTACAAGGTGTGAGTAGATAAGCCTCATAATTTTGAGGTAAATGTGTTCAGAAGTCTGAAAAAATGTGTGTAACTTCAAGGATCACTGCTGAGGACCATTTTTTCAGCAATTAAGCACACTTAGAGTTATTGTAACATTTAGTTTTTTATATGTAGACTACTGTTCAAACTGTGCTAGCTAATCATGTGCTGATTAGCATCTTTGAGCTAGGTTCAGAAGTATATAAAATTGTCACTACTGAAACAGTCACTACCGAAACATAAGTAATATCTTTGTTTTTTGGTTGTTATACCATAGAATTGTCACTACTGAAACATGTCATCATTGTTTCAGTAGTGACAAAAGGGAACACATAATCCTCATATTTGGGAGAAATAAACAAAATTTTAGTACAGTTATGCAATTTTTTTGTATTTTAGCATGTTTTAGAAGAGTATGTTAGTAGAGTTAAAATTCTGTAATGTAATGTGGTTGCTACTAAAGCATTACTATCACTACCCAAAATATGCTGTTACTAGGGAAACATTTGTCAAAAATAAAGTATACTCTAAGATGTTATGATAGTTTTGTATGATCAAAGTATGATCAACTTTTTCGCCTTTTACAAAGAAGAAATTGATTCAAAATACAACAAATCTCATAAATGACACTTGAATATTGTAAAAAAAAAAATGGTTAAGGATTTACCTCTGAAAAAAATTGTAATAAAAAAAAAATTACAATCTAGACATAAGCAAAATATTAATTTTGGGTCAATATAAACCTTATAATTAAATTATTATTACTGTGTTTTATTAGTGACCAATTTTGGTGAAATTAAAAATATTCCAAAACTTTTGGCAATTTAATAATTTATCACAGCCCTTCTAATATAGCTCTTCTGACTTAGAAACAGGGGTAGATAGAACAAAATAAGGCAAAAACCAGGGTCTAATTCTGACCCCACAGAGGTCAAGGATACAGCATTGTATTACAGTAGTCTTGTCATAATTGGAGTTCAGAAGTCATTTTGCGCTGTAGCAGAAAGAAACACTGGGTGCTGACATTGTTTTATAGTCTGGCATTCTGTCTGGTGCACTACGCCCTTGGGTGGGCTCAGACGCGCTGCTGCAGCACAGATACTGCCTGCATCTACATGTCAATGAGTTCCCCCATATGAAAGATCACTGTCACCAACCCAGAAATGAAAAACACACTGGGCCCCATACAGCAAACTACAGGGAAGAACATTATAGCCAGGTAAGAAGAAAAAGAAAACTTTTCATTAATTTAAAGTAAGGATGATATAGCCTGAAGACACAAAACACTAATACATTAATAATATATTATGTAAACTAAAATCTAAAGAAAATTTTAGACATCAAATTGACACAAACAACATCAACATGGTAGAACAACCTATTACCTTTTCCTGAAAGTCAAACCCATGACGTCTGCATTGCAACGTATTTCAATAAACAAATCTAATTGTTGATACTGATGTAATAGTGATAATGAGGATAATTTCTAATACAATCTGCACAATTTCATTTCTGTGATTAATCTCCAGATTGGTGTAAACCGTAAACCGAGTCTGCACGTTACCCCAAAACAACAATAACAACAAAGACAAAAAGCATGAGGCATGCATGGCATGAGGGAACACACAATGTGCAGTCATGCAACATAAGACAGCAGCACCAGATCAGCACAGAGAAGTCATTTTGCAATTACCACTTCAAAGTGTGGCAGGTAACGCTGTAGCTTTGATTCATTTAGCTTAAGTCCTGTGGAGCGCAGGAAAAGGCGTGTTGAGAGTGGTTAGAGAGAGAGAGCACCGGCCTGGCACTGCTGATTTCACAGAATCTGAGCTGTTTTGGCTTGTCGAGCACATCAAACTAGCTTTGAAGGCTGAAAAATACCTGTTAGTGTGAAATGTATTTTGACAAATCTCAGATAATAAGGGGAGCAGGGAGGCAAAAGGGAGGAGCAGCAGGGGCATCATGCACCTTTTTTTTTTTTTTTGTAAAGGGGGCACCAGTAGCACTCCTGGCTCACTTGGTGCCTTGGGCTAGATAAGACATGACTAAAGAAAAAACAGGTCACGTAATTACCCAAGACAGAATTAAAATAATAATAATTAAACAACAACAGCAAAAAAAAAAAAAAAAACTATAGTATATTATACTTGTTAGTGAAGTTATTATTTTTTTTTCTTTCTTTCTTTTTAAGCAGCTTTTTTTTTTTTGTTTATATGAAAAAAAGTCATAATATGAGTTTCCATGCACATCATTTTTGCACACTATTCATACCATACCAAAAATAGTATGATAGTACAGTACAATGTGTGTAATAACTGCCTTATTACCTACTTGTTACAAAATAATATTATTACCTGATTATTTAGGAAATCACAAATTATTTCTTTTTATTCCCCCATCCCCCACTCTTTTAAGCTTGCAAATATTAGGGGTCACGTACACTGAGTTTGAAAGGGTATGACGCCTCTGAGGAAAAGTGAAAGAGAGGGTCCATGCTCAAGGTTAGAATGTTTCCTCGATCACAAAGTTACCTTGCTATGAATTTCAGCCTTGGTTTTCTCAGCGATGGGGCACTTTGTCTGATTACTGGGCTCAGAGGCTGACACAGCTTCAGTGGGGCTTTTACCTGCAATGACATTACAAACGTTCCTTTGTTCTGTTGTATGGCAGAAAATAACTTTCGATCAAAGATTTATGGTTTATTTAATTAAATGAGGATTGCATAATCTCCAACTTCACAGATGGAGCACAGAAACTCTGGTATAACGTAATACCGATAATGTAAGGTAAATCACCTATAACGTTATATAAAATAAAATTAAACAAGTAAATTTAAATACATAATTTCAGCATCTTTTAAAAGAAATGTATCAAGTTAAACAAAAATATATAAATTACACATTTCACATATAAAGCAGAAGCATAAAGTACAACTAATGAGAACGGTAAATGCCTGTAGACTTTCAACAACAATGAAATGTACAGCTAAAGAAAAAGTGATGAAACTTTCTTTCCACATATATTATTCTTTTTCTCCCTCACACGCATCATCAACATCTCTGAGCCCAACCTCTCCTTTTTTTTTTTTTCACTGCTCTAATGCACACAATTAGACATGATGAAAAATCGAAAAAAAATTAAATTTAGTTGTAATACATTTTGCCATTCTTCCTTCCTTTGGAAAATTACTTTTGAAGTGTTTTCTCTCGCTCTCCGTCTGTAATTTAAATGGTAAGCTGCCAGATGTGTGTCTCATGCTTGAAGTGCAGGAGCTTTGCATTATTTAGCATATTAACATTCACAGAATTTAAAAAAGAGGGTTCCTGCATTGCCTGGAGCTTCCAATTAAGTAAACCTTAGCTTGATACATGTAAAAATTTTACCATGAGAAACTTTTTTCATTGCGTTTTTCTCTTCGCCTCAGCCAGTCACATCTATATAATAAATATGGAAACTTCCCAGATGATATAATTTTTCTCTTGCTGCGGGATTAAATATATCAGTAACAATAACTTTTAAATATAGGCAACGTATCAGGAAGGCTTCAGAAGACTCAAATAGGTTTTAATAGCAGGAACGTTCAAGGCTGGTATGTCCTCAGTGCTGTTTTTGAACTGATATTACATTTAATCTGAATGCAGAAGTAGGTTTTAATTACAAGTTATACTAGTAAACATCTGAGATGCCTACAGGTGAAAGCATTGCATGTGCCCTATCTTAACACAAATATGGGTGGCTATTTTATTATAATGAATGCATAATCATGTTCAATTGCTTGGGTTACCTCTGATGTCTTTTCACTGTAGTGACAAGCCGTAAGAAATACCGTACAAAACGGATACAAATTACAGACATTTTCTACTGCTGAACCTTGAAAAAGTCAAAAAAGTGTTGGAGGGGAAATTTGTCTTCTACAGAAGATATGTCAGTCTGTTTTCTCTTGGAAGAGACACAGTTAATGACCCACGAAACCATATGGAGTTATATGTAAAAAAGGTTTATTCAAAACCTTAACATTATGAGACCGGCCCCAGTGGCTCTCTGCCATTCAATATTGGTGTTTGTTTCATAATGGTTTTGTAATAATTTCTTCACATGGTTGCTTCCAACAGTTTGTTCTAGTTTTGTACCAAGGGGAGTTAATAGCCTATTTTCTTTTCAATGTTTAAACTTTCTGCGCTATATTATTATTTTGTTCAACATGTTGCTCATTAAAGAGTCTGGATGGCAACGATGCATTAATTAGCTTCAACAATGGTATTACATCTCCAAGGTAAAAGGTAACAAATACAAAGACTGACAAGTTCGGCAAAAGTTTAGCATCAAACAACAATGCACAGTTTTGAAATATAATTTCAATCAAATGAAAAGGTCTCTCTCTCTCTCTCTCTCAGCAATAATACTTTTGACATGTATCATCAGAATTAAAAAAAAAAGATACTGACACAGTAATAAAGACATTAGCCTTAAATAAACCGAAGACTCCATCTCTGCCGTGTGCAGTTCATGATTTTTTTTCTAAGGTTTTGCCTGTTCCAATCTACAGCCTGCAGCGATGTGGAGCAAAAGCCTGCCCTCCACCTCTGTTCTGTGTCCAGAGACTGTAATCCCTGTCAGCAGAGCATTCTGCCTGCCTTTGCGCCACGATCATGCATGTTTTAATGGGCCAGCCAACACAACTTTGCAACTTTGCCTTTAATTATCCTTCCTCCAGCCTGATGCTCAGATGGTGTCGGGTCTGAATTAGTGCAGCGTTGACAGCTGTAGGCTATGTCCATGAACTTGGAGTGCTGCAGCCACAACCCACGTTCTCCCAGGGTGAACAAGAGAGGCTTGTTATCCTCTGCTTACCATAGACGCAGAGAGAGTAAGAACCGGGCCTGAAGGGCTGAGTGACCGACGGGGACCTGGGCACTCACCTAGGTTTCTAATTGCCCTGGTGTCAGTTCCAGAGTTGCCGAAAATCAAAGGTCAGTGAATTATTGATTACCCATGAGCATTATCCATGACTCTCATAATTACCCGATGTAATAGGAATAATCAAAACAAAGGGAAATAAAGTTGAGAACATTTGTAAATAAATATATTTTTAAAAAACATAAGGAGCAACAAGGAGCAGCTTTTGGTGGATAAGTTAATAAACTTTACATTTATTATTTTAAATTTGAATTCTTAAACTTTATAAACTTTTTACTATATAATTATTAACTTAAAAAAATATAAAAAATATTTTATATTATATGACATTGTATTATACTGTAATCATTATAGAGACTTACAGAGGTGCTATTTTACAGTCATTCCCTGGTTCCATGACTGTGGGAATCGTGAGCTGAAACTTAGCAAGTATCTGCCTATTTACAATGATATCGTGTTTAAAAATCTGCATTTTGCAAGGCTTGTCACTTCAGAACAGTTTGTTTTCCTTCATATAAGCTAAGTAGCCTTTGGGATTGTCTGCCTGACTCCATCACACTCACTACGAGGCTACATTTTCTCATCAACTAAAAACCCAGTTTGATGTAAGCAAGGTTAATTCATCCATTTAAAAACAAGCAGTGGTAAATTAATTGGGGTAAGAATGCAGTGTGATTTAGTGAGTATGATCCTGTATTAGGGTTATCTGCTGTGACCGGGACTGGCCCTTCAGGGACAATGATATAAAAGAGCACGGCCGTGTTCCAGAAACACTGTAAGAGCAAATCTTGGAAATTGTCATTGCGCTGAAGGGCCAAATGTACTATGATGCATTTACTTAAGGGTCAGAATGCAATCAAACACAGCTTCCAAAAGCCCCACTGCATCCAGATACAGATCCACTAAGGGTGATCAGAGCAGAAAGGCCTAATTTAATTAGTCATTTGAATTCAAACAGACCTAGTGTAACCGGATCGTTCACTTAATGTGAAAGGTCAGTTAACTCATAACGCCTGCAGCTACGTCATATGTTGCAATGAACATAGAAATGAGGGAAAATAATATTAGCTGTCAGTGCTTCTATTTGACATGTCTGAGCATTACAATAATACCCAAGAATGACAAGGAATGAACCTGTATCCTGTTTTTATTGCTAGTATTAATATTATAAATGTCTCAGTACACAAAGACAAATTTCTGAAAATAAATGTTGGGGAAGGTACTTTGAAATCATCTTACTATAGTCAAGCTAAAAATAATAATTTAAAACATATAGTATAACTATCAAAAAATATATAATGCAATTATATAAACAATTAGGGCAGTATTAGGTGCACAAACAGACACACACACACAAAAAACATCTCAATAAGGGTGCCAGATAAATACCATTCAAGTTAGTAATATCACTACTTTGGTTAGCCACAGCAGAAGACACGTGATAGAACACGTTAGTCCGTGAAGCCAAAGTTGGATGTTCTCTATTTGCAGTTTTTCCTCACTGAATTTGATTTTCATTTCAGAGTAATGTGAGGTTGTCAGTCCAATCCCGCTCTCTTGCTTGATGAGAATCCTCCATCTGAATATCATAAGAGTGTGTAGCAGTAATGCAACCTGAACTGATCCTTATGCTAACGTCATCTCTGCTCAGCGGTTTGACGCTGTGATGTCCTGTGAGGGACACCTTTTGATCACTTATTCGAGTCAGATTGAGTTTACCTCTGTTTGCCCGATACCTGTTTTTTTTTCATCCTATTCTTTCCTTCCTCATTTTTTTTTTTTTTTTTTGGAGGGGGCATGTATAGCAAGCGGAACACACTCTCCCAGAGTGCCGTAGCATGGGGACACTTCCCATGTGGGGTGTTAGGAGCACAGTGGGAGGTCAAAGTTCACAGCAGAGAGGAAGTGACAAGCTGTGAAATGTAAAAGACCAATTTCTTCCACATGTTGCAGCGCTCTGAGAACAGCGCCGAGCTGTCAGCTAGCATCACGCTTAAAATGGGACAGGTTGCTACCCAGCAGACCTGTCACAACTCATTTGTAATTAAAAAGCCTATGTGATGTTTAAAGCTGAGCACCCCAGAAACTTTTTTTTCTGGTTCTGCTCTGTTAAATAAAGATGAGTACTGCCAAAAAAAAAAAAAAAAAAAAAAAAGATTAATAACAGAACAATGGTCTTTGCGCTAGATCAATACCAAATGAGACTGCGTTGGTTTGATCCAGTGGCGTCAAGATGTTCTGTGACCCATGTGAGGACAGAACGCTCGGAGACAGGAAGGTGTGCCCAGGAGACGCACACTTATTGAAGTAAAAAGTGCTCTACACATGGATGTGAGTGAAAGAAAACTGCTTATTTGCCTCTTTCCTGTCCAAACTAATCTTTATGTAATGGGAGTGCTGGCTATTTAGAAGCATAAATTACAACTGCTTATAAAAACTAGACTTTTTTTGTTTTGTTTTGTTTTGTTTTTTTCTGAAGAAAATAAAGCACAGTTGTGCTTGCCTGTAGGAAACTAACCAGTGTAATGCTAAGGCGCATGAGGTTAACAGAGCACTGGTGGTTACTAATATGTCCTGTGTGGTTTTTTAGCATATTTCTGTGTGGATGACAGGGTGTTGTGGGTAGCAGGTAAATTGGTAGAGTTGGTTGTATCAACCTTCCATCAAGGTACATGGGGACACACAAAATAACAAAACAAATCAGTTAAATGCACTGTAACCACTTTAGTTAAAATAATATGCCAAATGTGTAAATGTTTGCTAGGGCACTGCTATGCAGTTGCTAATGTCTTCTGGTTAGTTGTAGGTGGTTGCCAGGAAATTCCTAAATTCCTCACTATCTCAGTATTCTGAGTGGTTTTCACTGGCTTATTTCCCTGTTGAAAAAACAGCATATGCTGGCTAGGTAGGTTTTAAAGCATTTATGCTGGTTTGAGCTTGTGTAAGCTGGTCCTTTGCTGGTCATTTGCTGGCCCTAAGCAATTAGCTCCTGCTCAGTACCATCTTAGGACCAGCACATGACCAGCTTAAAGGGTTACTCCACCCCAAAATGAAAATGTTGTCATTAATCATTAACCCCCATGTCGTTCCAAACCCGTAAAAGGTTCGATCGTCTTTTTGTTTTTTTTGCGTACAAAAAGTATTCTCGTAGCTTCGTAAAATTATTTTTGGACCACTGATGGCAGATGGACTGTTTTGACAACATCTTTCATACGTTTCTGGGCCTTGACAGTTTTATTTACTTGGCAGTCAATGGGACAGTCAAAAAGCTACCGGATTTCATCCAAAATATCTTAAATTGTGTTCCAAAGATGATCGAACCTTTTACAGGTTTGGAACGACATGGGGGTAAGTGCTTAATGACAAAATTTTCATTTTTGGGTGGAGTATCCCTTTAAACCTGCTCAAACCAGCATCCATGCTTCAAAAATTACCTAACCAGCATATGCTGTTTTTTGTTGTTGTTGTTGTTTGTTTGTTTGTTTGTTTGTTTGTTTGTTTGTTTGTTTTCAACAGGGTTTGCAGTTGTACATTTGTTTGAGCAGTTTTAGAGTGATCCTGTGTACTTGCTAAGATGTTCTAGGTGGTTGCTAGGCCACTGAAGACAATTAAAAAGGTGCTCTCCTTCAAGTCTCTAGATTTCTATTCAATTGCATGACTCTCCTCAATTCACACAATTTGAGGTATCATTCAAGGCTGTGGCACATAAAGTTTAATACTTCAAGTTAGTTGTTTGAAAATGTGGGGGCTTATGACCAAAGTATTGAAACACCATCAAAAGATTGAGGCATATACATGCTGTCTAAACCATTTATAAACAAAATAAACCAACAAAGATGGCATCATTTAAAGACATTACGCAGACAACAACACAAGCAAAAGGGCCCAAGTGACGTAACATAAAAACAACGCCTGACTTGCTTAATTTGTTTCAATGTGACTATGAAGATTTTCAATTCAGTGTTCAGCACACAAGGATATGCCACGTGTTTTGAAAGCTTTAATCTCTATGTGTACCATTCCAGACTCATATGCTATTTCCCAAACAACTGGCAAATATTGAACGCACTAAAAAAAAAATAATAATAATAATCAGTAAGCTAATGGAGGCACACACACAAGTGAATGAGCCCTATTAGTGATCTCGCTATCACCCCATCCTGCTTACGCTGACTGCTCATGGTTCAGCGCAACAATGTGAACCGGCTTCTGGCTGAGCGTTTTGATTAGAGGAAATATGTGCCATTTGCTAACGCAGCAATGGATGATGATGATAGTGATGATGATCGCATTCAGTGAGAACTGTCAATCATGTGTAAAGCTGAGCGTCTTATGTTAGTGAGCTTCATTTACAGAGAAAACAATTTGGCCTAAATGGCACGTATTGTGCTGCACAAATTGGACGTGCTTTAGTCTGAACGGAGAAGAAGCATTTTCTCTGCATGAATGCCCCACCAGATTCTAACTGGCAGCTGCCATTCTGCCTCTGTGTGGGTGGTTTGTGGCGGGCCGTGACATTCGCTGGCATTTCTTCCTTTCGGGGGGGTGGTGGGGGGGGGGGGGTTTGGGGTATTGGGGTGGTGTAAAAGTCCTACCTGGCAGAGAAGCAGAAGAGCGGGTGGAGGTGTCCGGGTGGGGAGGAAGCCCCTGGCTGGAGCTCAGCTGGGGGTGAGAAGGGATCTGCAGGGTGAAGCTACGCTCCGGCACCCTGGTGCTGCCCCGCGGGAGTCTCTTCACCTGCACAGAGGGATGTCTGCTGATTGACAAAGACTGATTATGAAAGCATTATGAGAAAGTTGGCAAATAGTTGCAGTACAACAGTGGCTCTTGACTGGTTTTGCTTCAGCACCCAAAAAATTCAAGAATCTATACTTAATGTAGTTTGATTAGACATCACTTGGACAGCAATCACAGACTGCTTCATTCTCATATGGAATATGCAGTTTTTTTATTTTTTATTTTTGCACTTTATGTACTGATTTGTGCAGTAAAATCTGCAGATTTATCTGGAATGGATTTAAACATGGTAAAATGTGTCAAACTGTGCTAAATTTATTCCCAAAATAGCCAAAATATTTTCAACAAGCATGGCATTTGGATGTGTAGAATTTTGATGAACGTTTGGTGGAGTGCAGATTCCATAAGGACCTATTAATTGGTTACACTCACTACACACAATACTTTCCAATTATATGAATGTATTAGATTGAGAAAAACCTTTGCTCTGCTTTTTAATTTCATTAAACTGTTGAGTAACAGGATCAATGCTTCTCCTCAAATGTATCTGGATCTGTTTAGTAAAGATGTGGTTTGTTTACAACCTGGCTCCAATTTCCAATCTTCTTGCTAGAGCCATTTACACTCTCTCACACACACACTCACATATACAAAACAGGCCCTATTCTCCCAGAACTGACTTTTCTACAGAGTTCAGTTAGGGTAACTACAGTGGTTTATTCGCTGAAAGCAATTCCAACATGAAGTAAAAAACTTCCATTATTTATTTATTATATTATATTATATTATATTATATTATATTATATTAATCATTAAGACTGTTGTGTGTCTTTATAAAAGTAAAGGTTCAGTAAACCTTAAAGATGTACCTGAAAATAGAGGTTGCATAGCCAGTTGTCCAAGTCAGTGGAAAGCAGATGCTCAATTTTGCGGAACTGGTTAAGTGAGGGGTTCGGACTGCCGCGCAAGAGAGGGGTCTTAAACTTGCCATTGATGAGTTGGAGGGAGCAGTCAGAGATGGGAAATGCACCCCAGCCCACCACAGAACTCACATGACTGTGATCACCAGGCAGAGATAAAAGCTTGAACACTAACACACTGGACGGCAACATATCACATGATGCAGGCAAGACCTGAAAACGACAGAGAGGGAACAAGATCTACAGTAAATATAAAACCTATAATTTAAAATCAAAGATTAAAATCACAGTCATAATCTAAAACAGGATAGAGAGTTCAGGGTCAATGTCAAAATGATTTATTAGCACTTTTAATTTGCATAAAAAATTAAATAATGAAATACACTACTGTGTTTATTTAGCACAAAATTAAATTATGTTGCTGCAAAGGTCAACAAATCCTTTAATAGACAACGTTAAAATATATTTATAGACAGAGGTTACAAACTACTTATTTAAAAATGAATAATATAAAAAAAGTGATCTGTGGTGTTAGCAAATTTTGTAACCCTGTTACCTTTAATCATGCAAAATATTTAAGTATTAATAAACATTAATGTTTAATTTGTAGTTATTATTATTATTATTATTATTATTGCTAGAATATAATGAAATCACACAAATCAGCATTTTAAAAAAATAATTCAGGAAAGACATGTTCCTAGGTAACAGGCTTTAAAAAAAAAATGCAGATCTCAAAATGAATTTATGAAAATGAATTTTAATACAAAATAATTTACATTTTGACTTTGTAATGTGGACAACATTTTTTGAAGGATAAGCACCTGTCACTGATGCTTTGCTGAAAAAGTCCAAAAGTTCTTTATTATTGTAATAGTCATATGCATCCTCTAATTTTCACAGCAAACGGTTTTAAAACTACTCATTAGAAAAAGGTGGCAATGTAAAAAAGAGTCCTCTCTTACAATACAGATATTTTGTATCTAATTTCCCCGATTTCCTCTCTCTAGCTAAAAATGTAAATGTGTTTAATACGATCTAAAGTTTGAACCTAGATGATGAAACATTGGAATGTGATTATGGCTGGTTTCAGGAAGCCATCTCAGCAGGAGCGCCAGAATGTGACGATCCCAACATGACAGCCGTGACATCACTAGAACATATGTAAACCAGGCACATTTAGGAGAAAATGTGGTATATCAGAAGAACGTGGCATGAGGAATACCAGCGTTTAACACACAGAGATCCTTATTTACCCATCAAGCAAGAGACAGACCTTTAAAAAATGAACTGACAGAAAGAAGTGCTTGACTTCATCAATCACTCCCGGAATATTCCATCCCTCCATTAGGAGTAATGGAAAACGGAGAAGACTTATTTTATCACATTCATCATGTGTTTCTTTTCTAATCGCTTAGTGCTCACACCTAAAAAATGGCACAGATTCCCTGCGCCGGGCCTCAAATTTATGCCATAATCTCCTGCATTATACATATTGAAAAATATTTCAGATGCTCAATTCACTGAAAAAATAAGCAAGAACACTGCTGACTATATCAATTGGCAAGGAAAAAGAGATTAAAAAAGGAGAGAGTGAAAACACAATGAAATGACTTAAACATCGTGTTTTAGGCCTGTGTCAGTTCTCAGGTGGAACTGCTACACGCTGGGAATCTATTAAAGCATCAGAGATCACATTTCATTCAAAACAGATCTGTGCTTACTGAGCAAACTCCACCAAGATAAAAAGAAGAAAAGAGAGAATGCAAACATGTAAAGGCCTTTTTTTTTTTTTTTTTTGGAGCTTTACAGACATGTTCACTGTGTATGTAATAATAACAGCATTTTCATTTTAGGATGAATTATTCCTTTAAGTGTGTTTCCCTAATAGACTGCTGATCTCATTCTGCTTTTTAACATGACTGTTTTTCCTTTAGATGGAAGCGCTTGAAACAACAGAGTGAAGAGTTGTAAAAATGAGACTAAGACTTCAGATTGGCAAATAAGTGAAAGATTCTTCTTATCTTCCGTTTCCTTGCCTGGATCATAACATCTTTTACATCCCACTTGAAGGAAGGACTCAAATCTGCAAGATGGATCAAACCAAAGCAACTCTAAGCACCAGCCAGAGACACATGATGAGCTGTAGCTTTCCTCCTACTAACTCTAATTCCTCGTTTCCTCTGCAAAAGCTGTAGAGAAAAACAGACGAGGCGAGAGCGCACGGTAATGTGGGCAACTGCGAAAAGCAAATGAGCCAATTACAGACAAATCTGATGGAAATCTTCGAAACATAAACATCAACAGCAACAGGATTGGCTATAAATAAGAGCTGGTAGAGGATAGAGGAGACTGACACTAGACAATCTCAATGGAGCGCTAAACGATTGCCTGCCAAATAAGAGCCCACGGTTTTGGACGAGAGAGGAGGAGTATTCAGTTAAAGCGGCCCACTTTATTTCCTTTGTGTCAGACGCTTCTGTCTGCAGATGTAGGTCTGACTACACAAGCGCATGCTAGATTTGGTGCTTTATTTATTGACCACATTGATCACATTTTTAGGTTCTTTATTTATTACAGTGCTTGGAAGGCACTGCTGAACAAACATTCTGGTGAGGTTTTAGTCTAAACCTCTAGAATTAATTCAGTCCAAACCACTTAACAGACAGACTCCATTTAAACTTTGTTTAGAAGATCATTTCAGTCTTAATGATGATCAAATTTTGATGATCAAATCATAAAAGAACGAAATTGCAATGTTTTCTGAATAATCTCAGAATAGGCCTTTTACAAGAATAATGTTATGAGAATGAAGTAAGGTTAAAGTAATATTTGTAAACAATAAGTAGTATTTGGAGAATAAAGTTTTAGAGATCTCTACATTTTTAAATCTCATAATAGAGCTTAACTGTCGAAACATTAAAACTTGAATCTTGTAAAAAAGCCTATTATGTGTGTGTGTGTGTGTGTGTGTTTTACATAATGCTAAAACGCCATTGTAGCTGTGCTTTAAAATAAAATAATAATGATGATTAAAGTCTGCCATTGACATACAGTACATTGATTTATAGGTCTTCTTTGTCTTTTCTCCACACTGTGTTCTTTCTCATACACAGGGGACAGAAAACTAGACGTATGCTAAATGCTAAGGCAGCATTTTCTAAGCTAACCTAAAATTTTAGCACTACTCTTTTGCTCTGAACAGCATTCCTTTAAAGCACAAAGTTATTTATTTTGCTTATTTTTCTCAGTAGTTCTGAGTTCTGAAATTCAGGTTTCACACAATTTGTACATCATTTTTATCTCAATAAATCTTCAGCTCCTGTATAATGAACTATAAATTTGATTTACATTCACACACTAAATGTCATGTTAGAAAAGAAGCTGTTTTATTCGCAGTGACTGTCCCTCAAGTCAAACCTAGAGCTTTCAGCAGCAGTTTTTAATACAGTCTCTTTCCACTCCTGTACACACACTCACTGTTTAATATCACATTTCATAAGCCTCATTCTGACTATATATTCAGTAGCTGAAGTGGAACCAGAGAAAAAAAAAAAAAAAAAACTAGAGTGGTTCTGTTCTAGAATTTATTCCTGTCTGATTTTAGATTTCTGTCCCTCCTAGAACTCTGAGGCTTCAAAAAGTTTAGAAAGAAATCATAAAACACTTCAGTCAAGATTTTCTAAAGAGATTTAGTCGCATTACACAATGAAAAATGCCTTTATTTAGACTTTAATTCACATATTTATACTGATAAGTGAACATACACAGAAGCTCAACCGTACTTGCTTGATGTATGAGAACAAACCTCATTGTTTCTTATGGAAGCTCAAATGTGCTGCTTAACACAGGACCTCATTCCAATGAACCACAATTTAAACTAAACTGCTCAATTCATATGGATTAGTTTTACAATGTCTTTATGAACTTTTTGAAGTGTCAAAATGGTAAATGTGTAGACTGTCAATGAAGGGAAAGAAATCTCTCATATTTCATAAAAATATCTTCATCTGAGCTCTGAAGATGACAGTGAGTAAATGATCACACAATTTTCATTTTTGGGTGAACTATCCTTTTAAAAGTGTGAGCTAGTTATCATAATGCTTTTTGGCACCACTGTAAGCATCATATATTACAATATTGCAATAAAATATACTATACTGTCAAACGTTTTGGGTCAGTACGATTTTTTTTTCACTTTCATTTTCAAATAAATTAATAATGTGATAATGTCCTTTGTATTCATTAAAAAAAAATCATGTTTTCTACAAAAATATTAAACTGTTTTTAACATTAATAATAAGAAGACATTTTCTTGAGTGCTGAATCACTGACACAAGACTAAAGTAATGGCTGCTGAAAATGTAGCTTTGCCATCACAAATCTAACATTTATTTGAAAATATATTAAAATAAACACATTCTTTTAAATCAAAATTATATTTCACAATATTACAGTTTTTACTGTACTGTAAACACAGCCTTGATGATCATAAGAAAATAATTTCAAAAACATAAAAAAATCTTGCCAACCCCAAACATTTGAATGGTAGTGTATTTATATGTTTTCAAAACTCATTATTGCTGTCAACAATATGACAAATGCCTTCAGTGACAGATAGCCCCTCTGAGCAGCACCCATGATTGATAGTGGTAAAATATCTCACAATTTCTAACATAAAGGTGATGACGTTTGATTGCTGTGCTCTTTAGTGTAGCATAAATCCACTTACATCAACAATCAGCAAATCGGTTCTTTGAACATTAGCCATTACGTTGCTGGGGTTAAATAAACAGCAGTGCTGTGGGCGTCTCAGGAGGGCAGTTTGCTGTGGTTCTCTTACCATGTAGAGGCTCTGGTTAATGTTGAGCTCTATGTCAAAGTATCGGCCCTGGTGTTCCACGGGCTCTGTTCTTCCAACCCACTGCTGCTCCTGCAGACGGGACCAGCGCAGTGTGCGGCCGCCTAGTCGAGTCTGAAGAGACACGCTCAGTGAGTACAGACCTCTGGGCAGCTTCTCTCTCACGGCCCTCAAACACAAAACAAGCACCTCTATGGGCTCTGGGGTCCGAGTCCATTCCACCTACACAGATAGAATGAAACATTTCACTATGTGAAAAAGATTTAAAGAGAGTAAGATAGAAAACTTAACAGAAAATATTATTCACTTTTTATGCTGAATATTTACACAGAACTTGTCAACATTTGTTAGCGTTTCCAAGATATGCACCCTGCTGAATTGAGATGTTTTGAGATTGGTTTTGGAATGCGATCATTACGGTGGCCGAGTAGTGCACAACACAACGCAATTAAAAAAGCAAATAAACTCACAAAACAACGAAATTAAAAAAGCAAACATAAGCTCACAACACAGCACATTTAAAAAAACTCACAACACAATGCAAATAAAAAAGCAAACATAAGCTCACAACAAAACGAAATTAAAAAGCTCACAACACAACAAAATGAAAAAAGAAAACATAAGCTCACAACACAACAAAAATGCTCCTGACCACTAGGGGGCAGTTGGTCTGCAGAAACAGGCAATTGTGTGCATGTCACGAGTATTTGCGGGTGTCGCCAGTGGTCTAAAATACTATGAACTACTCTCTGACTTTATTAAAACTATCACAGCAGTTCAGACCGCTTGGCAGCGCCTGCGAATACTCGTGACATGCGCACAATTTCTGCAGACGAACTGCCCCCTTGTGGTCGGAAGCATTTTGCTGTGTTGTGAGCATGTTTTTGCTTTTTTAATTGTTGTGTTGTGAGCTTTTTTAATTTTGTTGTGTTGTGAGCTTATGTTTGCTTTTTTAATTGCGTGGTGTTGTGAGCTTATGTTTGCTTTTTTATTTGCGTTGTGTTGTGCACTACTGGGCCACAGTAGATCATGACTCCCTAAATCAAATTTAAATAGAAACATGAATTGATTATTCTTTATATTAAGAGGAAACACAAAGGCTATGATCAGAATAGAATAGGCTTGCGATGAGTATATGCTGTATGGGAAAAAAAAAGTAAGCAAGGCGTTATTTCACAATAAACATAGAAGGTAGTATGCTACATTGAGAAAAAGAAGTCGGTCATACAGCAGAGCATCTGCATTCTGCACACAGTACACAAACTATAAACTACAGCACAAGTAATAGTAGCATGCTATTCGAAACGCAGACAGATCTTTAAGGAATAAAGATGAGGAGGATATTGCATTCTTAAGTAGTGCAACACTGTAACACTCGCATAGATGACATCAAAGCAGCTCGCCAGATCCTTTGCACTTCTCATCCGTTGTTTTCTGGCACGCAGGCCGGCTTTCGTTGAAACCTCACTGACAGATCGACAAAATCCATTGCAAACAGGAAACCCCCCCCCGCTCCCTCCAAAAAACACACACACACACACACACACACACACTCATGCATACACACACACAAAAACTTATTTTCTTTCTAAGTATAGCCTAATATTCCAAGATTAAGCTTTCTCCTTAATTATTTTCATTTTAATTAGTAAATCTTAATTAACAATGAACATTTACCCTTAAATTTTTTGGCGTGAGAACGAAGGAGGGTGGGGGGGGGGGGGAGCTAGTGAATAAATATGACAATCTTTTTGAGTCCTGAAGGCAGGATTACCGATGCAGGCAGGCTTAGTTATTAAACACGTTCTAAATTAAATGCCTCCATGAATTTTGTACAGAAATATATTTTCATAGTTTTGCATGCCAAATGTGACATTTTATATTTGAGATTCATCTGCCACTGTAATTTTGGAAATGTCATATAAACAAAGATTTTGTCATTTACCAATGAAATTACTATGCGTGGCAGGTCGGCCATTGCTTTTCTGGCTGTGCGAGTTGTTTCAAGTCAGCAAGCCATAAAATATCTTTATCTCTCTGAAACACAGCAATTTGAGAGATAATGGAACAGTGACTGGGGGGCACGGATGCCAGGCTGAGGAATTATACTACAATCTCACTGCGTTTACTGCCTCCCTCAAAGCTGATGCTCTGTCTACAAACCAAGGCTGATGCTGCTACTGTTGAGGCCCTCTTTGAGGAGTCATTACAACGCAAAACCTCACTGCAACAACATCTCACACAACTGAACAAGCGGCATTTGACTGCTGTCTTCTGCCTTTAGTTTTGGTTAAGTCAGAAAAAATTTGTGGTGTGGCTACCTGTTCTCATATCCTTTAATTTATTGCTTATTCTTAGGAAATGTGTAATATGTGATACTTATTTTATTAACAGGATATTGAACTTAATTATGTTATTTAATTCAGCTCTACTTAGTGTAAAATGCAAATTAAATAAATAATGTAAAAAAAAAACAAAAAAAAAACATGCATTTAACTCATTTAAAGACAATTTGCATGTTCCTATTCAGCATTATTAAATTTTAAGGGGTTTAAATAGAAATTAAAATACCAGGGTTTCACTAAAATGCAAAACCTTTTTATGTTGTGACAATTCTGCCTTTAAAATAATGGTTTCTTAAATCCCGATTTACTTTAAGGGAGTGACATAAAAGTATTTTCTGACCACATGGTTTAAACTGAAGCAAGTGTCTCTTGCGATCTGTATCATTAGTACAGAGTATACATCAGTACATTTTTAATTTCTTATCTTTAAAAAAATATATATATATGTTCTTGATAAATTCCAGTCAAGCGCAGTGCAATATTTGCTACAGTAGTTGTTACAAGTTAGCAATTATTCCACAATTAGTATTGCCTTCAACCATCATTTTGGTAATCTGTTTTGTTGTTTTTTGTTTTTTGTTTGTTTGTTTGTTTAATAAAAACCATAAGAGACAATTTTACTGTATGAGAGAGAAAGGGAGTACCTGCCAGTGGAAGTCAGATTCAATCCCCAGTGGCTTTGTGTTTTCTGTTTCTTCAATAATTTCACCATATTGGTCGATGACCTCAGCCTGGTGTTGACGCAGGGAATTCACCAAGCGATTCTCTGCCCTGACAATATACATACAGACACATATTTAATTAGCTTGCCTAAATGAGGACATGCCATAACATTTTAAAATAAATAAATAAATAATTTGAAGCACCTTTCCAAAAGAGTATGTCAGCTGAAGCATTTAGCTCTTTTGTGGACAGTTCTTTTTTTGTTTGTTTTGTTTTTTGTTTGTTCCCAAAGTACTTCTATGTAAATCCAAATGTTAAGTTTGTACAACATGAGCCACACTAACTTAAAAAATAAATAAATAAAACACATTTAGAATGCTAAGATATTCACACCATACTAGATAGGAGATTCTGCAATACTGCCACTGAAAGTCTCTATCTGGGACAGAGAAACTGTGTTGGAAATCTGCTAAAAAACTGCTCAAACATGTCACAGTATTCTTTCAATTAATGTGGGTGGCGTGTCCTTGATTTGATACAGACGTCTCATCTGAGTAACAACCACCCAGCTCTGATATGAGAGGACACAGAGAGGGTCATCTAACAAACCTCTGCACCAGTGTCCAACTAACAACAATGATTTCATTAGATCAGCCTGTGTGGTGCTGCACAATTATTAAAAACTTAAACACAGCCGAGCCTGCAGGCCTGACACTCAGAAACAGAGAGAGTGAGAGAGAAAGGGCTGTAGACTGAAGTGAACAGGATGAAATTGATGCTACTTTGCGTCCAATGACACGGACAGATTTCCTCGCCTTTGGCAACTTACCCAGAATGCACTGGTAGAGACAATACAATGTGGAGTATATTACATCTCCTCACAAATGTCAGCAAAATGTAAATGGCTTTGGAAACACAGATTAATGATTATTTCACATCAGATTGGATGTAGAGAAATTCACGCACCGCTGGAACACAGCATAGAGTCTGTCCTGCAGAACAGCTTCTTCCTCATCTATGCGCCTAATCTGCAGAAGCATAAAACATTCAAATGTTATAAATGTCATATATATACAATTTTATGAAGAAACCAAATTTTAAAATGTGAGATAGCACCACAACTTTTACAGTGATCCATGTTAAACCAGAGCATGTTACAGAAAATGACAATGTAGAGTAAATCAGTAGGTAAGAATGAGTGAAGAAAAAAATGTGAGCAACATTTTTTAATAAATTCATTAGTCAATAACATTTTCACGCTTAAAATAGAAGGTCAACTGTGGGACACAGTGCAGTGTGCTTAAATTCTACGTTGCATATTTTAGCAACAGGTCATACAATGGATAATGGAAAATGTTCATACTACGAACAGTATACATACTATATAACTGCAAGTGGTTGAGATAATCAATTCCGAAATATTTATTTATGTATGTATGTTTTTTTTTTTTTTTTTTTTTTTATTTGGGATGTGCATCTCCATAACTAGGGCCGATGCAATACGATAAAATGCATTCAAAATACATATGAAACAGCTACTGATCCGATATGTTCAGAAAAAAAATATGATGCTAATGCTATGCAATTTGATATGGTACAAATTAGGAATGTGCCTGAATGAATCTGAATAGCTTATTCACAAAGGAAATGGCCTGTACTGCGGAATCCTTTTTGAATGCTTCTTCAGTTTTTACTTTTACTTTCGTTCACACATACTTTGTGTATAACATTACTACGGGCGGCAGTACTTACCACATATTTTACAAGATTGGATGTTTGTCAGTGGTGCTCAAGATCTGCAAATCATTCACCATCGTCCTATCAGTCATCTGTTTATGTGGTAAGTGGAACTGTATGTACTGTAATGTAACAGGTTACCGCTAGCAAGTGGCTAACAATGTCCCTTTATTGGCTCCATAGAAGGCGTTAATCATCTTCCGTGCCTTTCCGATTGCGAATTTACCATTTGGGCACATCCCTGGTACAGATAATGAGGTTTTTGTTTCTTTGTTTCATATATATTTGGTGGAAGATGCCGCTCTACCTCTGCCATGTTAATCTACTCTATGCTTCTGTAGCACCTAGCAGCAGTGGTGATAGAGACCAGCTTGAGAAATCAATCTGCGTATAAAATATTGGTCACTTTCTAAATAAATGTATAGTATATAGTATAGTATATACTAATATACTATACATATTCATATTATACTAATAAGTATAAATAATTAAATTGGCTTTTACCTATGCAAATTTGTTAAAAAGAATACATCGCGATACAAATGTCAACTTCTATCCGATACACACCTTTTAAATCGATGCATCACAGGTATCTTTTATACCGATGTATTGATGCAAATCCCGAACTGACTAAAGCCTGGCATACACTGTGCGATTTTCGTCCGATTTTGAGCCGATTCTGACTCGTGCGACTCTTTTTTTTTTTTATCTGGCCGAATTTCAGCTTTGTCGTGCGTCGTTTGTCGCGCAGTGTTGGTGCAGTGTGCAGAGGGAAACGAGAAGCGATTAACCTCTCCCGACCGGCAATCGGATAGTCGGATGAATTTCTGACAGAAATTTTGGTCGCCTCTTGTAGGGATATTGCACAGTTGAAGCAGAGCTACGAACAGATTATCGCATGTAATCTTCTCGTACAGTGTGAGATGGTACCTATTTGAAGTCGCACGGAAATCGCAAAGTGTATGCCCGGCTTAATAGAACACCGGTCTGTTTTTCTGGCCGCGAGGACCGGTGCTGGTCTAATGAAAATGCCTATCAATAGCGCCAGGCCAGCAGCTTCAAGCCGGACGTGGGCGGAGCAAAAGTTATTTTGCTGTAGTGTTTTAAATAATTTCAGTTTCATTCTACGTTTTATTTAGTAATTTTAATATAACGATTTAATCAGATGATAGATAGATATATGAGGTAAATGGAGCTTGATGAAGCTTGTGGATTTGAACATTATTTTTTATTTATTTATTTTACAAATATGTTTCCATTATACATAAGTAGCAAAATATAAAAAAGGCCAAAATTAATATATGTATATATATATATATATATATATATATGAATACCAAGGCTGTAGAGAACTGTGTATTATTGCACTATTACATTATTTTAATACTGTCAGTGGTGAACTAAATGTGCATGGCCCTGGGTGCATCTTGCCATCCCTAATACACACACACACACAAGTTTGATGTGTATTTTATTAGGAATGCATACTATTTATACATGTTTTATAGTATAGAATTATATAGAATTGTCCATATTAGCCTGTGACTGTGTGTTTGAGTGATAGTACAGTGTGATTGATAGGGGAAGACAGCAGAAGGTCTCAGCAGCAGCTCCTGTACCTCAGGAAATCTCATTTGACATACCTACAATAATCTTTCCTTTTTCTGGACACACATCAGTACCTTTGAATTTCCCCTTAAGAGCGACATTACTCTCTGCTTCCTCGCCCACACCTTTTCCTCCGTCTTCCCTCGCTCTGAACGCTCTTCCTGCCAAAAAGGAAAATCCATGTTCTTGTTTAGGACCAACACACTGCATTCTGCCATTGCATGTGGCTAACTTGAATTCAGAACATCTAAAGAGACGTTTTAATACAATCTGCAGGCAAACCCTACAGACACACACCGCAGAATTCTGTCAGCACGTTTAAGAGGCTTTATACTCGCTGACTGACAGCGGTACATCCTGTGCTGCTTAAACACACATTATTGTGAAATGGCTGTGGAGTGTGGTAGGGATAATGTTGTGTTGGAACAGTTGGAGAGCTCTCATCTGCAGTTGCACACAATGAAGAGTGATTGTTCAATACACACAATGACTCAAACAACCATTACATCCCATCCGCTCGTTTTGCGTTCATTTCTCACTTCAACTTCAGATTCTCTATTTAATGTGCAACTCTTCATTCACATTTCAGTCATAACAGGTTGCCAAGACTGATTACAGCTTAAATATGCTGGCTAATTCTGATCTTGTTCAGTGTAATTTTGCATGTTGTGTTTTTAACAATTCCTCTGTGTAAAACTGCATAGAAAGTAAAGCATCTAAAATATGACCTGAAAATCCCAGAACTTTCTAATAAATAACATGAACTTAAAGTACATGATATTACCAATGATGGATATTCACACCATAAACAATAAATCTGGGCCACATACATAAAGAAATATTTTACTTATATATATATATATATATATATATATATATATATGCAGCACCCATTAGTTACAATAACCAAAAATAATAAAATTACACAATGAGTACATGCCTGACTGTCGTCCTTCAAAACAAATCAAGCTCAGTGAAAAACAAATTTAACAAAGACAGTGAATGAAGTGAGAAATCCTAATTGTAAGTATAGCTTAGCAACATGTTAACGTAAATTAAAACTCTGGTAGAAACTAAATTCAAATTAATTCACTTACAGGGTTTTATTTTAGCCAGGTTGCTGTCTCAACAGATAGTATAAAACAAGACAGCTCATTAGGTTTGGAAAAAAAATAACTATGGTAGGGCCCTCATCTATCCATCTTTCTTTCTTTCTTTCTTTCTTTCTTTCTTTCTTTCTTTCTTTCTTTCTTTCTTTTTAAATGGTTTACTTAAATGAACAAGGATGTTTAATTGATTTGAGTCAATTTATTTGATTTTGAGTCAATTTATTAAAAGTTAAATAAAAATTACATGTGAAATACATTTTCTTATATACATATTCCCAAATTCCATCCCCAAATTATTGTGGTTCCTTTTTCTGGATTTAATCAAATTTAATTTTAATAATCAAAAAGCAAATCTAATCCACTGAACCTTTAAAAATGTTGAAAACTTAATTTAGCTAATTATTTTTTGTACAATGTTAAGAAGTGTTTTGATGATTTTCTGAAATTCTGTGTTGTGTATTTAAATAGTTTTTATTACTTTGAGAAATACAATCTACTGTACAATAATAATGTAAGTCACAATTTATTCAAGGTGAACCAAACTTTTGTTTTGACAGGTTGTTGTGAAGTGTCTATGTGTATGATATGACAATAGTTTTTTTTTTGTTTTTTGTTTTTTTCATTCAAATGAATGTGAAATGCTGGTAAAATGCGCTCTCAGAGCTGCTCTGAAGATAAAGTTCATAATTATGTCCTTATGTTGTGTGATGACAGACACTGAAAACACCATGAGTGTTACATGTGCTTAAGTTTGTACACATGCTATGAAAGGAAATTCTGGACTATTTTCAAAAGGAATTGTAAAAATGTAAAACAAAATAAAATAAAAAAAAAAAAATAATAATAAATTGCAAAGCAGATTTGCAATTCCATTTAAATGATTAAATATTGTTTAATATACACAGACACTAGTCCATATTGATATTTGATTAAGTGTACAGAACTGCTTTTCGTTTTTTTTGTCCAAAAGCTGCCAAATCTCATTACATTCCGTTTTATACAGCTCATTTTATTTTTATGACTGTGGCCCTGTCCACTTTGAGCTTTCCCCATCCAATATTTTTTTTTTTCCTTGTTCTTCCGTAAACGCAGCGTAATCTCAAGAAATACCTGCGTACACATGAAACCAAGAAGACTCGGTGCATTCACATAAACCTTGCGTGCTGTATACAAACCCAACACAAAAACAATAAAAGAGTCTGCCTTTGTTGTTGCTGTTACGTGACGTAAAAGTGTATGACTACGGCTGAGACGTGGGGCGATGACATCATCGTTTCACAAAATTTACGTATTGGTTGTACCCATGCAAAGGTGTTGTTTTCAGATTTATTCTGGGACCCGTTTTTTTTTTTAAAATAGCGGTTTCATGCTCCCAAAATGCCGGATCCATCTGGACAAAAGGCCAATGCGATACAAAATGTTTACGTATACAGCTCAATATATATAACGTATACAAAATGTTTACGTCTCCGTGCGGACGGGTCTAGATCATGCGATTCACGGTTTGTTCAGAACAGTGGGCATCAAGAACACAAACTAGTTGCATTAGTGAGGCATAAGCCACATCTACAACAGCAATTAAGTGGTGTGATATGACTAGAACAAAACTTTCTGTTATAAGCAACATTTTTAACTTGCAGTGTAGACCTTTGTTGATAAAAAAAAAATGAATGCAAGTCAGGTCATGACACAATGACTTCACAGGCAGGTGCGGCGTTTTCGAATGTACCCTGTCGTCGTACCCTAGCCCAGTCAGGTGTGCTGTGGAAAATTATCATATCTCTATTATATTTTGTTATTATTATTTTAACGGAATGTCTATTTACACTAAGTGCAAATAGCTAATAGTTGGCAGGGGCTATTTACACTAACTTCACCCACCAATGTGTGATGGGGCTAGTCAACACTACAAAAGATTGTCAACTCAAGTGGCATAGAGGATAAAGTGTGTGTTCTACATTTTTCGATGCAATCCACTCGGGTTCGATTCCGCCTACCGGTGAGCTTTTTTTTCTCCCTTTTCAAATCTCATATCATATCAGAAAGGCATTTATTTTCAATAAAAATGAAGGAAATAATCAAAAAGTTAAAAATAAAGTATCAGTCAGAGTAGGTGAAGGGAGGGCTTATTGTCCCAATAAGGCAGCATCCATTTAATAAATTTAATTAAAACTATAATTTACACTCAATATGTAATTACTGCAAACTCTTTTAATGCACTACAAAACTGAGGTGCAGATAATTGCGTCTATTTGCAATAAGTATTACAAATAGCAGAAAATCTTGCTATTTTAACATAGTTCAAACAGCATCTATTGCTATTTGCACTTAGCGTAAATAGCATCTATCGCTGCCTTATTTTTAATCAGTGCTATTGGTCTTTCTTATGTCTGTTTGAGGGTTTTTACAAATATTTAATCAATGAAAAGGATTCAAAAGAGCTTGTCACTAAACCTTGTAACGCCATTTAATCCTCAAATTGTCAGTGAAACCTCGTAACTCACCCATTCAAAATGAAGCGCCGTGCAAAGCCTAGGGACAGATTTCCGCTTGTTCGTAATGCAAGGGTAAATAAAATAACATATTTTAATAAGTGCAGTGTTCCCCCTCAGTCGTTCTCTACGACGTTACGTCAATGACGTAATATTGGGGATCGGCAACGAGACCCTATCACCTCTGAGCTAAAGAGAAAAAGCCAATGAACATTGGCGAGTGGAATTTGCATGCCGCGCCACTCCCCCGGACATACGGGTATATAAGATGGCGGCGTGCATCCACTCATTCAGATTTCTGCTTCGGAGCCTCGCCTGTGAGCTGTTTCTGGAGAAGAAAAAACAAGAAAAAGACGGAGAAGAACGAGTTCCTGTTCCTGCTCCTGTTCCTGCCTGCTGCTCGATCGTGTTACCGGCGCTGCCGGCATCTGTGTCAACCAGCGATTCCTGGTGTTCCCTGGGGCACGCCGATCTAAAAGAGCAATTTTCTTACACGGTCGTCGATAGCGTCTTCCGGGATGTCTGTCCGACCGTGTGCTGCTGGATGTGGTGGCTTTCTGTCATCTAATGATGGCCACGAGCACTGCCTCTCGTGCCTGGGCCGAGAACACGCTGAGGCGGCGTTTGTGGATGGATCGTGCACTCACTGTGAGCGCATGTCCATGGCCACACTAAGATCGCGCCTCTCGTTCGCGAGATGGCGCCCTTCATCCTCTACCCCTTCCAGTTCGGCGGGCCGTCCCGGCTCCTCGGCTGCATTGGTTAGAGGTGAAGGTGATCTGAGGGTGACAGTACCGAACGTTCCGTCGGGTCAGCCCCCGCGGAAGTCCGGTCCCTCAAAGCGTGGCCCCGTGGAGCTGCCAAAGCTCAGCACTCGTCCACCAGCTGGACCCAGTGTTACCTTTGGCGCTCCAGAGGATGATAGGATGTCCATCACTGCATCAGAGGAGGGGCTTACGCCTGCTGATGCTGAAGCTTCTACTGGGCAGCCCCCCGCTGCGGCGGCTGCTCAGTCGGAGGCGGACGCAGAACTGGCGGCCATGCTCCGTCGGGCAGCCGCGAGTATCGGGTTGGAGGTGTCTAAAGCGCCTTCTCCCGAACGCTCGCGGCTCGACGATTGGTATCTGGGCGCAAGTAGCGACGTCGCCACACCTCGCTCCGCCCCAGTGCCTTTCTTTCCCGAGGTGCATGAGGAGCTCACCAAGACGTGGAAAGCCCCCTATTCGGCTCGTACACGTCAGGGCTCCTCCCTTCTCACTACCCTCGATGGCGGGGCAGCCAGGGGGTACGTGGATGTCCCTCAGGTGGAGCGTGCGGTTGCGGTGCACCTGTGCCCGCAAAACGCCGCCACCTGGCGGGACCGTCCGCGTCTCCCGTCCAAAGCTTGTAAGCTCTCGTCAGCGCTTGCTGCGAGGGCTTATAATGCGGCGGGCCAGGCTGCCTCAGCCCTGCATGCGATGGCCACCCTGCAGGTCTATCAGGCCAAAGCACTAAAAGAACTGCACGAGGGTAGTTCTGACCGAAGGATGATGCAGGAACTGCGTTCGGCTACCGACTTCGCCCTCCGGGCGACGAAGGTAACGGCGTGGGCCCTTGGTCAGGTGATGTCTACAATGGTAGTCCAGGAGCGCCATCTCTGGCTGAACCTGGCGCAGATGGCTGACGTCGACAAAGCTCGCTTTCTCGACGCACCCGTCTCCCAGGCCGGCCTCTTCGGCGACACCGTTGAGGACTTCGCCCAGCAGTTCTCAGCGGTCCAGAAGCAGTCTGAGGCCATAAGCCACATCCTGCCCCGGCGCAGTGCCAGCAAGCCGCCGGGTGCCAGGCCTCAGGCTGCTCGTCGCCGAGGGCGCCCCCCTGCGGCTGCGGCTCCTGCTCCGCCCCCTGCACCACCAGCTGAGCCCAAGACCTCTCAGCCCGGGCGCAGAGCCAGTCGCAGGAAGGCGGCGCAGCCCGAGACTCAGCGGCCCGCTAAAACCACCCGCAAGTCTGCGAAGCGGCCCTGACACGGGCTGCCCGGAGATGAGGGAGATTGCTCTTCGGGGGACGTCACCATCAGTCCCCCCAGCCCCGGGGGAGGGCCGGGGCCAGACAACATCGCTGCTGCCACTGACCTCCGGGTCAGTGGTACCCAAATTTTCAAAAAAAGAGCAATTTTCTTCACCTCTGAGTTTCGTTCCTGAGCGACTCACTGCCTCCTCGGACTCGGACTCGGAGCCTGAATTCGCCAGCGCGGGATCCAGGGAAGGTAAGCGCTGCCCCGTGCAGCTCAGCTCTTCTCCAGAACGCCCCGCTTTCTGGGATGAGCCCCCTTCCCCTTCCCCCCCCCCGGCTGCCCCACCTCCGGCACGTCAGTTACTGCTCCGTTGATCCCACTGGCACGTCGACTGGGAGCCTGGTTAGCGCTTCCCAGTCCGTCCCCGTGGTTGATCAGGACGGTACGACTCGGCTACGCGATTCAGTTCGTGAGGCGACCGCCCAAGTTCAGAGGCGTCCATTTCACGTCTGTTCGTTTCGGACACGGATGCCTCTGTTCTACGGGCGGAGATTGCGGTTCTCCTGGCGAAGGACGCAATCGAGCCTGTCCCTCCAGCCGAGATGAAATCAGGGTTCTACAGTCCCTATTTCATCGTGCCCAAGAAAGGGGGTGGGTTACGACCGATCCTGGATCTTCGAGTGTTGAACCGGTCCCTTCACAGGCTGCCGTTCAAGATGCTTACCTCGAAACGCATACTGTCTTGCGTACGACACCAGGATTGGTTTGCAGCCATCGACCTGAAGGACGCGTACTTTCATGTCTCGATTCTGCCCCGACACAGACCGTTTCTTCGGTTTGCTTTCGAGGGTCGGGCATATCAGTACAAAGTCCTCCCATTTGGCCTGTCCCTGTCTCCCCGCGTCTTTACCAAAGTCGCGGCGGGTGCCCTGTCCCCCCTTTGGCGGAAGGGCATCAGAATCCTCAACTATCTCGACGACTGGCTGATTCTAGCTCACTCGCGAGATGTGTTGTGCGAACACAGGGACCTGGTGCTGCAGCACCTCAGCCACTTGGGGCTTCGGTTCAACTGGGAGAAGAGCAAGCTCTCCCCTGTGCAGAGCATCTCTTTTCTCGGTATGGAGCTGGACTCGGTCACCATGACAGCACGCCTCACCAACGAGCGCGTCCAGTCAGTGCTGAACTCCCTGAAGGCTTTCAGGCACAAGACAGCGGTCCCTCTCAAAGATTTTCAGAGGCTCCTGGGGCATATGACAGCCGCAGCCGCAGTTACGCCGCTCGGGCTGCTTCATATGAGACCGCTTCAGCGCTGGCTACACGACCGAGTCCCGAGATGGTCATGGCACCGCGGCACATTCCGGGTGGGCGTTACTCCGGAATGTCGCCGCCTGTTCAGCCCGTGGTCGGACCCTGTTTTCCTCCGGGCAGGAGTGCCCCTAGGACAGGTGTCCAGGCATGTTGTGGTCAACACAGATGCCTCCACGACGGGCTGGGGTGCTGTGTGCAACGGGCAGTCAGCCTCGGGCTCCTGGACAGGACCTCGACTGCAGTGGCATATCAATTGCCTCGAGTTGCTGGCCGTGTTTCTGGCGCTCCGGCGGTTTCTTCCGCTGCTGCGCCACAAGCACGTGCTTGTCCGTACGGACAACACAGCGACCGTAGCGTACATCAACCATCAGGGTGGTCTGCGCTCCCGTCGTCTGTCGCAACTCGCCCGCCATCTCCTCCTCTGGAGTCAGACGCGGCTCAAATCGCTGCGGGCCGTTCATGTTCCAGGAGAGCTGAATCGTGCAGCCGACGTGCTCTCACGACAGCTCACCCTTCCTGGAGAATGGCGACTCCACCCCCAGACGGTTCAGCTAATTTGGAGTCGATTCGGGGAAGCTCAGGTGGACCTGTTTGCTTCCCCAGAGTCCTCCCACTGCCAGCTCTTTTTCTCCCTGACTCAGGCCCCCCTCGGCAGGGACGCTCTGGCACACAGCTGGCCTCGGGGTCTCCGCAAGTACGCCTTTCCCCCAGTGAGCCTCCTTGCACAGACCCTGTGCAAGATCAGGGAGGACGAGGAGCAGGTCCTGTTGGTTGCGCCGTTTTGGCCCACCCGGACCTGGTTCGCCGACCTCATGCTCCTCGCGACAGTCCCTCCCTGGAAGATTCCCCTGAGGAAGGACCTTCTTTCTCAGGGGGACGGCACGATTTGGCACCCGCGTCCCGATCTATGGAACCTACACGTGTGGCTTCTGGACGGGACTCGGAGGACCTCACTGGCCTCCCCCAGGCCGTGATAGACACTATCACTCAGGCTAGAGCCCCCTCTACGAGGCAGGCCTACGCCCTGAGGTGGGGTCTGTTTGTTGACTGGTGTTCCTCTCGCCGAGAGGACCCACGGAAATGCTCGGTCGGAGTGGTGCTTTCCTTCCTGCAAGAGAAGTTGGAGCGGAGACTGTCCCCCTCCACTTTGAAAGTGTATGTCGCAGCGATTGCGGCATATCACGATGCAGTGGATGGTTCATCCCTAGGGAAGCATCACCTGATCGTCAGGTTCCTCAGAGGTGCGAGAAGGATTAACCCTCCTAGATCGCACCTCGTACCCTCTTGGGATCTCTCCGTGGTCCTCCAGGGCCTTCGGGGAGCTCCCTTCGAGCCGCTCAGTTCAGTTGAGCTGAAGTTCTTGACGCTCAAGACTTCGCTCCTGGCTGCGCTGGCCTCCATCAAGAGGGTAGGGGACCTACACGCATTTTCGGTCAGCGATGAGTGCTTAGAGTTCGGGCCAGGTAACTCTCACGTTATCCTGAGACCCCGGCCCGGCTACGTGCCCAAGGTTCCCACCACTCCCTTTCGGGATCAGGTGGTGAACCTGCAAGCTCTGCCCCAGGAGGAGGCAGACCCGGCCTTGGAGTTGCTGTGTCCCGTCCGTGCCCTGCACGTTTACGTGGACCGCACCCGGAGCTTCAGACGCTCCGAGCAGCTCTTTGTCTGCTTCGGGGGACAGCAGAAGGGGAATGCTGTCTCCAAACAGAGGTTGGCCCACTGGGTAGCTGATGCCATCACCTTGGCGTACGAAGCCCAAGGTGAGCCGTGCCCCCTGGGAGTGAGAGCCCACTCCACCCGGAGTGTGGCCTCCTCCTATGCGCTGGCGCACGGCGCCTCTCTAGCAGACATCTGTAGAGCTGCGGGCTGGGCGACACCCAATACCTTTGCGCGGTTCTACAACCTCCGCGTTGAGCCAGTGTCCTCCCGTGTGTTGGGTAACATCAGGTAATTTGCGGGAGGACGGCTCAGGTGTCGGCTTGCTGCGCCACTCCTCTTGGATCCGTGCGCTATTCTCCCAGTTGTTCCCATGGTTGAACTCTGGGTCCTCCTTGCCCCGCAGTACTGGACTAGACGGAGTAGTCCATACTGTGCTCCGGAGCGGGGCCTCCTTCACCCCCCTCCGGTTGTGGCATCATGTCTCAGTATCTCCACGGAACCCTCCGTGTTTCCCCAGTCTAGTTAGACTTACTTCTAAAGCTTCCACATGACTTAACCGTCATTGTGCTCCGCCCCCCAACGGCTGCTTCAAAACTTGGCACCCCTGGTGGGCCACCACGTGGTCTACAGGGCGTTGGGACGGTTACGCATTGAGCCCTTTGTTCCGACACGCTTGCCTGCCGGCATTGGGTCTCGGCTGCGTAACGCAGTTCAGGATTGTGGCGTTTTCCAGAGGTCCCCAATATTACGTCATTGACGTAACGCCGTAGAGAACGACTGAGGGGGAACGTCTCGGTTACGAAGGTAACCCTCGTTCCCCGAAGGAGGGAACGGAGACGTTACGTCCTCTTGCCACAATCCTGGACTGCGCTGAAGCCGGGTTGCGGCTCGGCTCCTCAGCAAATCTGAATGAGTGGATGCACGCCGCCATCTTATATACCCGTATGTCCGGGGGAGTGGCGCGGCATGCAAATTCCACTCGCCAATGTTCATTGGCTTTTTCTCTTTAGCTCAGAGGTGATAGGGTCTCGTTGCCGATCCCCAATATTACGTCATTGACGTAACGTCTCCGTTCCCTCCTTCGGGGAACGAGGGTTACCTTCGTAACCGAGACGTTTTCTTTACTCAAACACTGTCTGAAAATTCAAAAGTTTTTTTTTTTTTTTTGTGTGTGTGTGTGTTTGAAGAACGGAAAACAGTACCATTTGCCATCTAGTTGTAGGCAATATACTTTTGTATGTTTTAAATATCATGTGCATATAGTGCTTCATCGTTTATATCATGAGATTTTGTCCAAGTGTATTAAACAAGAAAAACAAGAAAAAAAAGTGCCCACAAAGTTACAATAAAAGTTAAAACCTGTAAGTTGATGAAAGCATATGAAGAGTTCAGATGCAAAAGCCTCTAAATCCATCTGGCATCTTTCTCTAAAAAATGCATTTTTATCAGGCTCCTATGTATAGGTTTCTATGTAAGCACTAGTACTTCTGATTGGGCTGAGGGTGGGATTTTAGCGAGTTTGAAGTAAAAGTATTTGATGGACTTGTGTCGAGAGCATTCACTCAGTATCTTGTTTTTGACCGAGATGGCTTTTAGCTGGTTTTGCATCTGAACTCTTCATATACAGCCGTTCTAATGACAGACAAAACAATCCGCTATGTAATCTCCGTAATCTGGTGGTTAAATACTTTGTTAACTCCATTTGAGCTTTGATTATTAGAAAATGGTAAGTGCAAGTGTCTGATAAAGCCACAATATCAAAATAATAATAATAATAATAATAATAATAATAATAATTAATTAATTAAAAAAATAATAATTCCCTTTTCTTTCTTTGCTTTCTATATTGTTGGTGTGCTACGTGGGATTTTTTATTTATAAAAATTGTACCACTGCCATATCCAATGGTTTTGTGAAATGCCACCACTGCTCACAGCAATGACCATTCTGGCCATCAAGGCCTTATGGGCTTATTTATAGTATAACTGACCTGTTCTAATGTGAGTCTGCTCACTGGGATCATGTCTTTCTGAACACACTCTTTGAGCTGTTTCACATACTGAGGGATGACCTCCGCTCTCCTCTCCAACTGCTCAGCCCTCTGTTGATCCCTCCATCCATCCTCAGGCACTGGTTCAACAAACTCAGCACGCTCAGACATCACCATACCTATGATACACATGCTCTATGGTTACTACATGCTCTATATATCAAATACAAATATACACAAAAAACAAATCTGAAGAGTCAGTGATGGTGATGTTAAACTCTGCTCAGAGGTTTAGACACATACTTCCACTGAACCAAATTACACAGAAGTACGATTTAATTAAACCAGTGAGTTAATCAAACAGAGTAGTGATAATGAAGCCCTAATGTGATTTTGCTTGTTTCACAGTGCTGCACAACACACCAGTAGGGAAACACCTGGATAAAGACAGGCCAAAGTGCAAAGATTAAGTTTGTTACAAAACCTTGTAAGTTGCCTACCTAGACAGCATTTTAAGATTGTATAGTCACTCTGCTGATCTGAAGGCTGATCCAAATGGTAGAAACCTTCTTTTGGCCCAATTCTAAGGCAGCACTGCATGTATCCTTCACGCATAAAGCAATCCCATAATGCACTGTGACAGGCTCAGTGAAATCATCCATCAAAGATCGCAGAAGAAGCAAAACGCTGGTAATAAATATAATTTATTCAATACCAAAAAGTTTTGATAAGAGTTTAGTTAATTCTGAATAAAACAAATGGACTTATATAGACTAATATTAATATGACCCCAGTGAAGCTGCTATAGAAGGTAGCAGCCTATGTATAAAGTAGAAAGCAAGGCAGCTTTTTTAGGTTTTGGAACAGAGAACCTTATGTTCTGTTCACGTTTATGTCTGCCACAGAAAGAAACATTTAATTCGTCCAATTGTATCCCTGAGAGTTCCCACACAGCATACTGGACTGTGTCCATTCTGCTAATGATGCTCCAAACCCTTTAAGTGTTAGAAGTGTGGAGATATTTAAAGAATTACCAGACTATGGCCTACACTAAGAGGTGGCAGTAAAGAAGGCTTGCAGGCAATTGTCTCAAGTCTATTGTGACAGTGTTAAAGCCTCATGGATGGATGCTACTCGTGATCGTCCTCCTCCTTCTACTGTGTGTGTGTTAATCCTGTATCCTCTTTCCTTCTGTTTCTTTGAAGGATTTTATGAGCATTCTAAGACAATAGTGAAGAGGCTAATCTATATACTCCAGCTAAATCCACAACAATCCAGTTGAGTGTTAGACAGCTAACACTGTATTCGCGTGTACCGTGAGGCCTAAACCCAATGACAGTCTGGCAAACTAATTACAACTGCTGTGCGGTACCTCAACCGATTCACAGAGAGCATTTTACACCAAGACAAAAGCAGCATAAGCCTGACACTCTACTTGGGTGAGAGTCTTAATCCAACCCTCTGCTAATGGGACAAATGCTGGAGTCATGCACAACAATGGCTCTCGTACTGGAAATTGAGCTCCATGCCTACCTGAGAGCTCAATGCTTTGTTGGGGAATTACACTCTTTGCACTGAAGCTTCAGATCGGTGGGCTAATATCTCGCCTGCTGATATGTTTGAGTTCATAACGGCCTTTTCTAAACAATTCTAAGCACAATTTAAAACACTGTTGAGATTTCTCCTGAAACTCAAGAACTTGTGAGACTTGCTGGGTTTGTTTTATTTGTTTTCTCAAGAGAAAAGTCAAAGGAGAAACTCAAGCAAATATTCAGTTTGATCCAGTTCATGTCCAGGAGAAACAACTGATATATTAAAATTATAGTTTTTTTCCTTCTAAAAGTTCAGTAACCATTACCTGGTAAATCTATGACAGTGGAGGTGTCTTCTTCTTGAAACATTTCGGAAAGTTTCTTAAAAAGGTGTCTCTCCTCTTCATTCATAAATTCTGGGAAGAAAAATCAAACTTGATTAATATTACAGCTGGCATATGGTACATTTTATTGCTGTGCTCTCAAACGCCTCTCACTGACTGATTTCACATGGATTGCAAAGTCTAAACGAAACATAAAGGAACATACGACATGAATTTCCAACAACTGACACTAATTCCTGACCTTCATTTACATTAAATGATTATAGCTCAGAGCTAATAATAACACACAAGTAAGTCCAATGTAAGTCGTTTGACAGCGATGAAATTTATGCAAAATATCATTTGAAGGTGTCCCCACCTCTGGAGTGTCATTATCAAAGGTTTGTAGGTTTGTGAGGATTGTGGAATATTACAGGATGGCGATGTCCAACAGATACAGTCAGAATGGCTTTTCAGTTAATAGCCATGTTTCATTATAACATGCATATGACTTTGTTCCCCAGAGCACACTTTTAATAGACACGCTGAGGTGCACGTAGCGGTATTGGAAGGAACCCCTTTCATTTAAAGCAAGTTAAGGGAAGCATAGGGATCGGAAATGAAACTGACCAATGATAGGTGACCTTCAGCAATGACAGTCACGGCACCGCCCTATCTCATGACCCACTGGTAAAAGTATTTACATAGAATGGCCCGCCCAGCGCTCTGACTGGCTATGTGTGATCTCGCTCACCCCGCTTTAATGAACTGAGACGGCCTATTACGAGAAAAAAATGGCATACTTAATTCCAGCTCATCTCTGCCTCCGACCCCAGACATCCTGCACCGCCTTGGGTCACCCTCCGCCGCCGACGAGGGGTCAAAGTAATTTTGGTCACCTTCATTTCCTGTGGAAAGTCCATGCGGGCAAAAGAGAGAAAAAAGAAAGTGAGGGGGGTTGATGGTTGGTGGGCCGGGTTAGGTTAGTGATTATTAGAAGCACATGAAGTGAAAATGTTAATTCTGAAAGTCCACACCACTCTCGTCGGCTGGCACAGGCTACCTGATAAGGCCCCGCTCGGTCACGTTTCCCTGAGCTGCACTCACGAGGGCCCAACGCTGCTCAGGGGCCTAATTAGCATGCTAGGAAAGGTCAGAGCAGGCAATCTTTTAAACACAAGCTGCCATATGTTACCTGTGTTCAAAAGAACTAATAAGAAATGTGTATAAGCCAAGGAGCCCTGGATTTCAAAGACAATACCCTAACACTGCTCTGGGGTCACCAGTCAGAGAAAGAGGGAGAGGAAGCGAGAGAGGGGCGACAAAGCAAACGCTGTATCCCATTGACTCCATATTAGCAATCGATGACCTTTGGGCATCAAAGCGTCTCACAAGAGTTTTATAGAAAGCCAGCAGCTAGAGGGGTTATTCCTGTTAAACAGTCACTGCTCTCTGCTCTTCGCTACTCAACACCTCCATGTCTCAACTGCAGGTTTGACATCTTGAAAACGGTTCAAAAATACGCATCTGAGCAAACCTCATCAGTTGATATGTTTAGAATTTAATTTCTGTCATAACTTAAAAGAAAAAAAAAAAAGTCATCAAGTAGTCGTCAGCTCCTAGGTAGGGCCAGAATCTCCAAACCAAAAGAAAAGAAAAGAAAAAAAATAAATACAAAATAGCTAGTAACAATCTGCACAATGCCACTACTGAAAGGGAGACTGGGTCCTTAAGCTCTAAGCTGGGACTTTTATTCCTACAACACACATAGTGAAAACTGCAATTTCTTCTATCAATTTATCTAAAAGTATATCCTCCTACTTACGCTGTCTCTGTTTCTGCCGTCATGAGCAAAAGCGACCTTTGGCGATGCAACAAAGTTGAGTTGACTTCATGCAAATGAGCAGCAATGCGAGGCTTCAACTACCAATGGGAGTGCACACAGCGATCCCCCGCTTGATACAGTTCGACCTCAAGCGATTTAATTGTTGTCAGTGTGAACGCCCCTTTTGACTGACATTCACCCATCAAATAAATTGAAGTGACTTGAGTCCTGAAGTGAAGCTCTTTTCCACGGTAAACACAGTTTGGCTTCCATATCTGTTTTTGTTGGAAGGGGCTGCACATTTGAATTTGCATAACGTTGGCGGTCTTTGAAATGATGTCTTTGAATTATATCTTTGATTTAACTACACTGCCTGGCCATCTTCCAGTGTTTCTCATCCTTAATCAAACTCTCCTCTGTTCTCCATGAACACTATCAATAATGCAGCTCTGCAATGCAGTCTGACTTTGCTAGAATAACACTAATTTGTCAGGGAGGCTGCTTATAGATTTAAGGTGTGGAAATCATACCATTTGCATGTAAGTAAATACATTATCAACTACATGCTGACAGAATTTACAAAAACACCCAAAAGACAGCTTCTCTTAGGACAAAATTATCTGTTTTTTTTTTTTCTTTTGCAGTGTGAAATGAAAGTTGATGTAGTATTTATCAAAGGAATTGAACACAGCGGTTTTATTTTTGAAATTATGCATAGGCAAAAGCTAAGGTTTGATCTCAGCTTGAATTTGATAATCATTTGAATTATTTACATGCGGGAATATGCCTGCCAGCTAAAACACACTCTATGTTCGTTCCAGTGCTCTGTAAGTTTTCACAACACGCACAAAGACAGCAACCATCTGAAATTTGAACTCCACTCCAACTTTCTGTTCTTCCAATTTTTTTTTTTTTTGTTTTGTTTGTTTGTTTGTTTGTTTTGATTTTACTTGCTTTGTTGCATACTCTGCAGTCTTAGTTATATATATATATATATATATAGTAAATTAAATCTCTGTATTCTATTTATAAATTCTAAATTCTAAAAAAAAATAATAATAAAAAATAAAAGATTACTTTTAACAATTATTATTAATAAACTTTAGAGTTACTGTATTGTAAAACCTACACCCAGTCTCCAAATATCCATTATATGAATACACAGAATTTTATTGATGTCTATTGCTTACATACTTGCATTTTAACTTTTCATCCAAAGTGCTGTTTGTTTGCTCTTCATACTGACTGATGATCAGTTTTAAAGTGCATATTTCTGTACCACTAGCGTCACCAAACATCTAATGACTATTTTCAAGCAACACTTTCCCTATCACATAGTCATCCACCAGCCACGCATGAGTCAAAAGCTCACACATTATGATTTGCTCGAAGACAAACAAGAAAACAGTGTTTTTAGGAAGTCAACCTACTTTTACTTTTACTTTTTAGGAAGTCAACCTAGTTTTACTTTTACTCTTAGTTGATGCTGCAAAAAAAACACACATAGTATACGAGAAAGTATTTATACGCTTACAAACTACACATCTGATTCATAACCTGCTATGACGAGGGAGTATGTTCCAGGCGTAAGACTAAACTGGTTTCTTCTAGATGATGAGCAGCATGTTTAGCACAACATGACATAATCTCATGCAGATCCAGCACGCACACATTTTTTGTTAAATTCTCTCCTGCAACTTCTGCAGATGCACATATGCTACACCAGGATACCTGTTGGGACAGGCTGCACTGGAATGTGAGGCTGGGCCTGTGTTACAGAGGGAGGGACAGCATGAAGCTCTACCTTGTCCTGTAGCTGCGGCCTGCAGCCCCACATGCTGCTGTTGAGCTGTAAGCGTGCTAGCACGCGTGCCACTTCTCATCTCGCTCTCTTCCTCCGAGTCATCCTGGAATGCAGGATTCACAGCACCCTCCATCAAGGCTCTTTCTGTTTAGGACAGAAAGACAAGGCACATATGAAAATAAAACAGAGAAGGTCAGAGTGGCACATTATTCCAAAGCAGATTTAATGGCAAATGAAAATTCCTCCTTCCTAAAATGACACAGAAACACAACGAGGTTAAATTTAAACCCAAAGCACGAAGAGGAAGGGTGTGTGAGAAAGAGGGAAGGAGAGAAGACGAAGAAGATGAAGGAGACGAAGAAGAAGAAATGATTAAAATAATTACAAATTGCGCCCTGACAAGCAAGAGCAAAATTTAGCCCAGAGCCATTTGTCTGTAATTAGTTAATTAATCCTTACACAAATTATGAGCAATAACTCATCACGCGGGACTCACCCATCAGAAATTCAGCCGACTTGGATTTCTTCTGCTCAGGTTGCTCCACAGCCTTCTGCTACAACTTCTGGAGGGAAATTGTTAAATGAATAAATTAGCTGCAGAATGAAGATCATCATTTCTGATCCGCAACTAACGCAGTATTTTAAATATGGGACGACACGGAAATGTCATTTAATTTACAACGCTGCTAAAGGGGTCAAGCGCTAATTGAACAACAGAGTGGAAGAAACTGGAATCATAAATAGATAAGTTGACATGAATGCCTGATGAAGGTCACATTAAAATACTTACAATGTCCAACCCCCACCTTCCCAAATCCCACCCCAACCTCCAACCCAAGAGAAACAACATTTTCTCCTTCAAAAAAAAAATGCATTTTCATGAGCACTATGTGAAAATGTTGGAGGTTTGCCGTGAATATGAATATGCAAATCATTATAAACACATTGCAAGCAGCATGAAGGCTCAAACATTCGAGAAAGAAAATAGGATGAGAGACCTCGCACCAAATAATAAAAAAAGGTTTCTCAGACTGATTACCATGCACTGAAACTTTAACATGCTGTGAAAGAATATTAAAAAAAGGTTTAAAATTAAAGTTGCGTGGTAAATATGCTTAATTATTTTAGGACTACAAGTTAGGTTTCACTTGAGCTATAATTAAATAGAGCGTCACAATATATATATATATATATATATATATATATATATTTCCCGCTGTTTAAATTTTTACAATTTTATGCTAAAAAGCATAAAAACCTGTCCACAAAAAAGGCAAGGCATTTAAAACTACCTACATCATATAGTGTGAACACATGGTCCAGTATGGATCCACATGTGTTTAGACAATTAATGTTATAATTAAAAATCTTTGAGTTTAGATTTTTTGGATGACACTCAAAGCAGAGAACTAAGACTGCAATATTTAATTCTTGCATATGTAAATGAGTCCTGAATAGAACAGATTACAGTGATAAACACTGCAATATATATGAAAAGAGCGTACATATGCGCAAAACATAAAACATCATCTTAAAGACAGCAGTTAAAGTGGGAAATGTTTTTCATCTTACATGACAGAGCAATTAAAGTTGAGCAGGACACATTCCAATCTGGAGCAGAGTTTAGAAATCTGCTTTAACATCCAACAAGCCCTAAAGCCACACATTCATTTGCACCGCTGAGATTAATGCTAATCTAATTGTAACTTATTTAAAAACCATTTGCTTTTTTCCCCCACTGTCTTCAAATCAATTTCTCCAACAGTAAGATGGTAAGACTGACCAGAAATTTTAAATGTGTCAATTAAGTATGCTTTTTTATTTTATTTTATTTTATTTTATAATTTTTTAATGTATAGTCATTCTAGAATGTTTTTTTTTTTTTAATTATTTTATTTTTTTTTTTTACATTTTAGTGCATGTCCCGCATGGAAATTTACAAGTGATAATTGGGCCACCACTTGAGAAATAAGCAAATAATGATTTTGCCAAAAGCAGAATGACACATAATTATCCTCACCAATTCAACATTTCATATTATCCGTCCAGCGCTCTCTTACACGGGTGGATTTCAATTATCTCCCAGTAACAAATCTCTTTAATTACTTTCTGAAGTTGTCACACCAGCATTGTCATATTATTCTATTTTTCCCTGATGAATTTCTGCACATGTACACATGAACATCAGTGAATTTACATGTGTTATAAAACATATTTAGTGTTACATCTTGACTTTTAAAGCTTCTTTAAGAATATCTTGTATTAATCTGTACTGTTTGTTGCAAAAACTACTTCAACCACCTGAGATTAATTCATTAATAAATAGTATTTCTTAACTTTAATAGTAGGCCTATTTGTATATACAGACTGCCATCTATGGTCACTGCATCACATCTCCTTTTTTTTAGCATCTCATGCTAAGCGACACATTTTTTTAAAATTGTTCCAGTGATAGAAAATGGTCAGAGGACATGGTTAATTGTGTCTATTGCATTATTATTACAGGATGTCTATTTACACTAAGTGCAAATAGCTCGCCTTGTTGGCAGAGGCTTTTCACACTAACTCCGCCTACCAACATGTGATTGGGCTAGGCAACACTACTAAAGACAATTGTCAAACAACTGCCCCAGTGACGTAGATGGTAAAGCGCATGTCATCATCTTTTTTTGACATGATCGACCTTTTTGCAAAACTTTTTTCTCCGTTTTTAAATCTCATATCAAATCTGAATTTATTCTCAATTAAAATTAAGGAAATAATCAAAACGTTGAAAATCGGATAAGGATAGGGTAGGTGTAAGGAGGGCTTTATTGTCCCATTAAGGTGGCATCCATTTAATAATTTGAATTAAAATTATAACGTATACTCAATACTTTATTATTGCATACTGTTTTATAATGTACTACAATACTGAGGTGCAGATAATTGCCACTAATTGGAATAAGTAGTAGAAATAGTAGAAAATCCTGCTATTTTAACAAGGCGTAAATATAATCTATAGCTATTTGTACTTACTGTGAATAGCATATCGCTAAAAAAATCTATTTTACCTAGTGTAATAGCATCTGTCAAATATGCTGTTTTCACTTAGTGTATATAGCCTCTATCACAATTTACAGTTAGTGCAAAAAGCCACTGCGTTGTTATTATTATTATTATTACTATTACTAAATCAATGGGTTAAATTGACAGCCAAACATTAAATTAAACATTTTTGGCCTGCTTGATTGAACAAAAGATTCATCTGAAATTATCACTTGATGTAAACACAGAAACATGTTCTCGGGTCAGCTATCATCTGTTTATCATGTGTTTAAATTAGGGCTGTCAAACAATTAATCGTGATTAATCACATCCAAAATAAAAGTTTATGTATACATACTATATGTGTGTTTACTTTGTATATTTATTATGTACATATAAATATGCACACATACATGTATATATTAAAACAAAATATTTATATGTATATATTTATACCTGTATACAATTTAGATTATAAATAAATATAAATATTTTAGATGTAAATCTAAAATATTTTTCCTTAATATATACATGAATGTGTTTGTATTTATATATACATAATAAATATACACAGTGCACAAATATATAGTATGTAAACATAAACTTTTATTTTGGATGCGATTAATCGCGATTAATCGTTTGACAGCCCTAGTTTAAATTAGTGGTATCAAAATTAGTGCGTTAACGCAGGTGATTAATTGTTTCATATTAACGTGTTAAAAATATTTGAATTAATTAGTTGTAGTTAAAAAAAAAATGTTGTAGTTATGTCATCAGTTAAGACAGATTTACAAAGAAAGGCGATTAAAGCTAAATTAGAAGTTATTTTTCAAAGTCTAATAAATGTTAAAGTGATTACTCTCAATTATACTTTAATGTTGAATGGTTATATTCAATGGAGAAATATTAAGAAAAATATCATAGAGAGTTGGAATCAGTGATACTTGCCTTCAGTCATAAAAAAGATGGCATTAAACAAATCTTAAAAATATATTATTTATGTTGTTTCTACATTAAATTAAAGCATTATTGCAATATAAAAGTATAATTCAAAACTTTAATGTCAGCTAGGATTAATCGCAATTTATTTCAGAAAAAATTTGTTATTAATTTTTTTTTTTTTAATCGATTGACACCACAAGTCTAAATTTAACTTACTATGATAAAATAAGGTAATGATCACTATTCATTAGCAGGGACCTGTGCCAAACTCTTTTACCAAACACTGAGCAACTGCTACTTGCTTCCTATCATAAACACTTAACAAATATGCATAGCCAGAGCATTAGTAATTCAGTGGCGGGACTGGTGTATGGTGCCAAGTAATCCTGCTGATATCTGCCTCAAACACACAACAGAATAAGTATATTCTGAAAAAAATGGTCCGCTGACATCCGGAGGCATCTCGTCTGCTGTTAGAAATGAAAATGCAGCCCTTTCTCTCAATGAACAACAACAAGATGCCACTATGTGCTGCACCATGGACAGAGAATAGCAAATAAATCCTCTCTAATGGATGACAAGAGAAATGTATGAGCTTTATAAAAGAATGTGATTGTTGTCGAAAAGAATTGGGAACACGGATGCCATCTTCAGCCTGGGATCCATTCAGAGTGCAACGGCTGGGCGCAAGGCTGGTGGGCATAGACCAGTTCCAGAGTGAATTTTGCATACTGTACGGATCATTGCCCAGTTCAGAGCAGTCACATTGAATCTGCCTTCAACCAATTGTGCTTCATGAAACCGTCAACCCTCATTTACGTCTGACTGTTTTCTTCTGCTGGCTGAGGTAAACAAGCCCTACGACAATCTCTCTCTCTCTCTCTCTCTCTCTCTCTCTCTCTCTCTCTCTCTCTCTCTCTCTCTCTCACACACTCTCTCTCTCACACACACACTCTCTCTCTCACCCTGTTGATGTGCTGACAGCCTCTGTCCTCTATGTTACAGCTTTAACCTTAAACTTAAACACACACACACACACACACACACACACACACACACACACACACACACACACATGCACATATCCCAAAAACCAAGGACTACACTTAATCTACATACACATTCTAAAAATGGATCCCAATATTAATGATTTCATTATAAATAAATAAATAAATAAACAGACACTAACAGGCAATGCATCTCATAGTAGGTTCTCCTTTCATAAATTGTTCTGTAGTTCTAGTTCTGTACTACTATACTAAGTTTCTATTTTATTTCTGTCTGCTGAAAACAGAAAAATTAGGTGTCCATAATAACCTTGAGATAAAATGTGTGATTTTCTAAATTCTGGGAAACATCTGGACTGTTACTTTTCTCATTTTCAACATGAGACCAACAACATGAATCTGTAATAGTAAATAATAATGCAATAAACCAAGAGAGGCTTTTACGGTGATTTTAAAATCAGTACAGTGTAAATGGTGTTCTTAGGCATAATGCAAAGCAGAGCCCCATTAAACGTGGTAAAATCATTGTAACATAAGCCTCAGATGGGTTATTGTTAAGCAATACCCTAAAAAGTCACACATTTAACATACTAATATTAACCACTGGAAAAAGCCATTATTCTTCCTAATACTATTTCTCACTAGATTAAACAAAGGCTGTTTATGGTTGCTAAACAATGTAGCAACTTGCATTAATATATAATGTGCAGTCACCAATATGTTTATAGTGATTTTACAAGCTTTAAAGAGGCTTTACCCAAAAAGAATTGAGAATTGGAATTTCATTATCAGCTTTATAATTCTACACAGACAAGGCACAGGCCTGCAGCTATCAATGCATCCATATGTGTGACTGTTTCACAAACACTGCATGAGATCTGGATCTTTTAAATTCAAATTTTGTCTGAAAATTCATTAAAAGAAAATAACTGATGAAAGCGCTAGCTTGCTTTGTACAAACCCCACTGCAGCTCTGTCTTCATGTATTTTTAGAACATGCATTTTCACAAAATACTAATTGTTATTAAACTAATAGCTTTATGTTGAACAACAACCATGTCAGTTGGTGAAAACAAGAAAACATAATTAGAATTCAGACTTAATTAATCTACACTGGCCCCTTTAAGTGAATTAGCCAATTATTTATGCATGTGTGCCCCTTTGATGCTAACTGATTAAGAGGGAAAAACAGAACCTTGAAAAAATACAGAACTTTCTTTGTCATTTAAAAAATGCCACTGGAAGCTAAGGGTAAAAATTTGTTCCTTGCATAAGCTAAACATATTTGATAAGAGATTATTTATTCAGAATATTTAGCTTACCCAAAAACAGTTAGTGTAGTACTTGATTTCTTTATATAAACAGTATATAAACAGTACCATTCAATCAATATCACTGTCACATGAATTTGTACATTTGTCTAGTTGTCTGTCCAGAGTGGCGTTGAGTTATTGTCTTTATGGAAAATAAAAAAAAAATAAAAACTGATGTTCAAAACATAGCATCTACAATCATTTCTGGTTCACTTATCACATGGGAGGTCAAGTTTTAACAAACTGTATTGTGGGATACAATATGGCTGGACAGTGTACATCTAGGTGTTCAGTGTAGGAAATTTGCATGCTGTGAACAGTATACACTACATATTGCAGAAAGAGTAGGTATGTTAGTTTGCACCTTTACTTTGGATTAAATCAGTACAATAAAGCTGAACAAGGTAAAGTATAATAAACATGTCAATATCTACTGTTTTGTGTGTAAAACCAAGTGGCAGTCTAGCCCTGCTGAATTAGGGGCCAGGTCGGGACCATGGGAACTCTTTGGGATTTTAAATAGGTTTTTTGTTCAGCTACTTGAGAATTCCTCGGCTTTCTGTTATGCCGTTTCCTTCACTCAATTCCCAGCTGACCTCTCACAGGCTACTGCAGCAAATGTTAAATGTGAATGGTAAGTCTGCCTTTGACTTAATAGAAAACTGTAAGCTAAAGGCTCTGACCCCCTACTGAAAGCATACTCACATCTATTGCCACATAGGTTACGTTTTACTGCTCCTTGTGTGGTGACCTTTGACCTTTACCTGCACAATACAGAATTACAGGATATTAGTGTCATTTGGCTACCTGTGTGTATAAAGTATGTACAAGCATGTGTCTGTTTTAAATTGTATGATTTTACACAGAAAACTACCAGACTGTTGCATGAACAGTGGGTAAGCAATGCTGTGCTGCTGTAAAATTCAGCTTTACTATCACTGAAATAAATTAAATGTAAAAAAATATATTAAAATATAAAACAGTCATTTTAAATTATAATCATATTTCACAATAATAATATTATTTATTAGTTTTTTTTAGTTTTTTTTTTTTTTTTTTATCATCAAATAAACGCAGTCTTGCTGAATATGAGACTTCTTTCAGAAATAAAATAAAAAAAATAAATAAAAAAAAACGGTAGTGACCAGTAGTACTAATATATTTCTTACTGATGCTGATGTTGCTAAAAAAAAAATGCTGACAGTAATGTACTGTTTCAACATACAGTGGAAAATATGGCATGTACAAATCTATAGTACCAATGCATCTGAGCCATCAAGAAAACACACACACACAAACATATATATACTGTATATATACTGTATATATATATATATATATATATATAGGGCAGGCAAAAATCAGCTGTGGCATGTAGTTTTAAAAATAAAAATATTTTCAAATTATAAATGTTATGGGGATTAATAATATAATGTATTTAACACAATTATCCCCTTCAGTTTAATTTTATCATTATTATGTGAAATCTATGACACGTCTTCTCATTACATCTAAAACAGTGTGTCCACAGAGAAGGGTTCATTCATTCATATGCTATAAAATGGATAAAAATGTTTTTTAATGATGAAAGAGAGCTTGTTTTATCAAAAACAACACTTAATAATATATCATATCAAAGCAAGGTTGTTTTTCAATGACACATGCATGTTTAATAAGGTTTCGAAATTGTGTCCTCAGTTTTTGTCAACACTGTCAGATATTAATTAAAATGTAATAAAATCAGGAAATATGATGGGCAGCTGTCACTCTAAAGTACCTCCTTGCCACAGTGCTCCTCTGCAGAGTACATTAGTGTGAGACAGACTGTGCTAAGTTTTATAGTTTTAGAATATTTTAAATTCTAATATTAATATTTCCTGTGTCACAACCGTAATATGTCAACACCATCTTCCAATTTCTGAGGAAATTATTTGAAATATTTAGATCATTTCATTTTCCAGAAGCAGGTTCCATTGGCCTCTAGCATCAACAGAAAAAAAAAAAAAAAAAAAAAAAATTGGCTACTACATGAACTCCATTTGTTTTGTGAAAGAAATGCAAATTTGTCAACACCGTCAGATGTCACCACCATAAGATTTTGTGTTTCAATGATATATTAAAATACCTAAATGTGACACCTGAACAGAAGCTTCAAAAACAATAACATACTGACTGTTTGTTGTGTTTGTTTTAATACAGTAATTGATTGATTCAGTGCATTTGATAGTTAAAATGACTACAAATTAAGGTTTTGGTCACCACCGTCAGATGTGTCAACTCCGTCAGATTTGTCACCTCCGTCAGATCAATATTTTGACAATATTTCATAATGATATTTTATATTTGTTGTTGAATCATTGGTCACATGTGTTAGTGTAATCTGTCTACTAACCTGAGAATGTGTTTTGAAATGTTAAATACATCTAGAATGCTGTTAAAGATAAAGATAAAATTATATTACACAGTCCAAGTTAAAAAGCACATTTTGTTAAAAAAACAGAAAGGTTGGGAGGTTGTATCAAAGTATAGTTCAGTATCTTAGTGCATATAAGATACATAAATGTGGTTTAATTTGTCTGAGTACATGGTTTTATTTTTTCAATTTTGCACCCTGTTTTGTCCCACTTCTCAAGAATGACTGACACATTAATTTCTTGGGGAAGTTCAGGCAAGCCAAATCTACGCAGGTTTGGCGCAAATACTGAACTCGTGAGACATAATGACATTATCTAGTATATTGCTAAAACCAAACAAAACACATCTACAGAGTGCATCCATAGCCGACTACCTGATGAAGTCTGGTTAGACTAACTTTCAGTGCATGTAATTACGCATTTAGAGTGTGTTCTTTCACTGCATGATTCAGTCTAATAATAGCCTATTAATTAAGAATGATCACATAATTCAAGATATGGGGGCAGAAAATGTATGTATATATATATATATATATATATACATAGCATTTCATATAGTTAATCAATATCACATGAAGAGTGATGTTTTTTCTTAAAAAGTCAGAATAAAAAATAAAAAATAAAAAATAAAGTCAGCATGGTTACAAATGTGGTATTGATATTTTATACAACAGTTCAATAAACAATAAGTTAGTATCAAGAGACTTATGTTTAGACAACATTTTGGCTGTTTTTGCTCTATTTCGCAAAAAAAAAAAAAAAAAAAATCATTCCAAACACAGCCACAGCACTGTTTTGCATCTCTGAGCAATATGAAGATGTTTTGTTCCTGAATGAATCAACCATTAAAATGATTCGGTTCAGTATGCAATGACAATAACAGCGAATTACTGTTCCCTATTGGTGATTATAATTTCACATTTGAAGTTAAGCATCTTATCTTTTCATTTTAAAAATCATTTCAAATATCAGTAGGCCTATTCAACATTACATGTTTATAATATCAAAACATTTATGCATTTATAACTACAGGTTAAAGCATTCCGTATGTACCTCTAACTTATGCAAATATGAATTTTGTTGATACTGATTTTATTTGTTTAATAACAGCCTAAATGTATTATCATTATTATTATAATTAAATGATTAAATTTTAGAATTTGATTCAAAGGATGAATCAGCTGTCTACAGTTAGTCCTTAAGATATCAGCACAAAACACACTCTGCCTCTGTCTAATTATCTTTATCAATAAAATCAATATCAATAATAAATAACAAAAATAAAGTTTATATATATCATTTATTTTTAGCTATACACAAATAAAGTTTATATATATATATATATATATATATATATATATATATATATATACACACACACACACACACACACACACATGCACACAAGCCAATATGGATAATCTACTCCACAAATTCAGACCTGAGTTTTTGTGTATTTTCCTGGCTGTGCTGGGGTATATTTATGCTGTTCATTTATTGCAATGCATCTAGATGAATGACAATATAAGACAAATGTATTTATTATCAAAGGTAACAAATTATTTCCCCTTATTGTTTAAGTTCTGTTTATTCATTTCTATCAGATACAGCCTGTTTAATATTTCTATCTGCTCTATCCATGGTAATTCACATGGCCTGCACAAGTTTCTGCAGAAATAGCAAAACAAACCCCAGGCAAAATGTGAAAGATTATCCCATACTATGCGGGTTACAATGAAACACTATACTTTTTCACACTAAATGCTACTCCACCGGGTGCGATTGTAAAACATGTTAAGCTATTGAATCTGCACTTTGTATATATGGGGAGAACTGTGTGTAGTAACAAGTGAGCCTGTGTTTTGGTAATTGTTTCAAATTACATTGTGTGCAATAACAGAGGAAAAGCTATCCACCACCTCTCCTGCTAAGGCAAACGTAAAGAGCGCAGGATATCCCTCTGCCTCATTCCTCAGACACGCCAGCTCACTCAGATAAATAGGCAGAAACAGAGAAAGGCCTTTCGTTCACTCGCTCACTCTCATCGAATCGCTGTCTTTGTGCTTCAATTCATTCTGTAAGTCAGCTTGGTGCTCACAGCACCCATAATTCTCTCTGATAAAGCACTGGGTCTCTGCGGTTTCTCCACATGTGCATCTTATTGGATTACTGATGGTTTTCAAACCAGTGTTTCTCATTTGCTGATTTGTTTTTTCAGTAACTAATAAGTTAGGGAGGATGAATATTTTATAGGGGCCATAAAATGCATTACAGCAAAAAGTTCAGACAATTGGTAGTAAAAGCTGTTAGTTTCTATATGCCAAATGTTGTTCTGAAAATGACGTGCATGCCAGCAGCTATTCAACCACACAATAGACTGCTGACTCACTTCTGCTCTACTCCAAAACAGTCCTTAAAGCAATAAAGTCACAGACTGCAACACATCAAATGATCATCAGCGAGTATATTTAAGCAATCAGGTACGAGAGGCCGCACAGTATTATAAAAAAAGCTGTTGTTTGGAGTGAGGCACAGCTGTGTATTTGGCATGTACAGTAGCAAGGCATGCAGTGACATAATGCTGTTATAAAATGCATTTTCCATACATTACAAATTAATTTTAACAATCAGCTTTGTACACATGAAAGGAATATTGCAGTATATCTCTTTTTGTTGTTGTTACCTGCAAAATCCTCTCGGCTTGCACATCTGAGCTTCGGACCCAACTAGTTTTCCTTTTACGAAAAGGTCACTCTAAATGTCCTAAATCACTAATTAGGTCTTTATGAGAGGAGGCTTCGCCGGAGGCCAGACTCCCGGTAGGAGGACAACAAAGATTCCTGGGTGGTGAAGATGGAGGAAGGGAGCATGGAGGAAACAGAAAAGTCCAGGGTGGTGACGACGGAGAGAGGAGCCAAGGAACAGACAGGAGGGAACTGGAGCAGGAGGAGCCCATTGAGACCCAGGCTGCAGCCATGATGGTGGCTCACGGTGGAGCTGACGGAGAGAGGAGCCATGGAGGAGGAAGAGTTGACAGGTGGTGGAACCGCTGTGTCAGAGGGCCAAGGCGGAGTCCCGGACCCAGAGGCTGGAGGTGAGGGATCCTCAAGCCATGATGCCAGTGGAGATTACCAGACCCGCAGTGAGCCAATCACACAGATGGTAGGTTAAGGGTGAGCAGGGGGGCTTCCAGGAGACAGTGGTGGCATGGCTGATGCAGGGATGAATGGACAAGGCACGATAGGGAGATAAAACTTGGCTTATCTTTGTGATGACCTCTGATGTAAAGTCCATTAAGTCCCTAGAGTCCTTTGCACGTTCACCCTCAGCGGTGGTGCAGTGGGCGGGGCTTACATGGGCCCCTCATGCTCCACTTTGACTTCTACCGTTGCGGGCGCTGTAGCCGGCTCTCGCATCTGGTCGGACGTGATGGGCTCTGCCTCCGGGGCGATCCTTGGTTCTGTTGCTCCTCTTGGTGATGGCTCGTTGGTCGCGCCAGACTGAGGCTCTCCGTCCATGGTGGGTTCAGGCTGATGCTTCATGCTGCGAGGAGATAGAGGGCTGGGTACTGGGCCTAGAGTGGGGCTGGTGTCCTTTGCAATGATCTCGATGGGCATGGATGATCCACAGCACCTACTCGATGTAAGTCTAGAAGCTCTCTCGAGGACCCTCCCCGGATAGCTGCGCTTTGGTGGTCTCGTTGAGTGCACCGTGGTAGAAGTTGCAAAGGCAGCAATCCGGGAAGCACATGAATTCCGAAAGAACGTGAAGTCGTTGGTGTGGTCCTCAAGAGAGCTTTACACTGGGAAAAAACGTAAATGAAACGGGGTAAAACACACTGTTTATTTGACTGTATTGGTCCGGCAATCTGTCATGTTTCGTACGCAGAGAAGGCGCAAGGCACAATTATTACAAACACAGAGTCTTTAATATAATCCACAATTGGGTAATCCACAGACAGAAGGGCAGGAACGTATGTACACAACCAAAATAACCTTACTGCTGGACAAACAAGTGATGGAGATAACGATGATGAGGGCAGGAAAACCAAATATGGGCATACAGATGAGAGAAGCCAAACAAATAGACAAAATTGTCTATGTATTATTATTATTATTATTATTATTATTATTATGATGATGATGATCTTGAAATCATCAAAATCTTTCAAACAAACAAATAAATAATAGTTACTCCTTACCCGTAGATCACCAGCTAAGCTACTTGAAACTGTTATCTGTGCTTAATACTCACCTCCAGTCTGCTGCTTTGCTTTACCTCTACCCATCAAACAATTAATACTTTGAATACTTACCTCTGTGTTTCCGGTCTGTGTTTGTGACAGAAGACCGGACCCGAAACTTTCAATTCACCTGAATGGATCCCCAGCTCTCAACTCCTGCAAATGGGCTGGAGGAGTTAGTCAATGCCCTCCAAGCCACCCTGACGCCGGTCACCACCTCTCCATCTGCCCACGGAATGCTCCAAAGTAGCTTTTCTGATTTCCCTCCTGACTGGCAAAGTGCTATGGGCTCAAGCCATCTGGAACGCTCAGAGCACCATCATTAACTCCTTCGATGCCTTTACAAACTACTTCAAAAAGAGGTTTGGTCCCTGACACAAGCATCAAAGGGCACTCTTCTGGACTATTGTTTGTGTTGTTCAGTTCCCATCATCACTTGCACTTATTAGTTCTTATTTGTTTCCAGCTGTGTGTTATTTAGTCTGATTAGTTCTCTTTATATACCATGTTCTGTGCACCTTTGGTTGCTGAAGTCTTGTTTTCTGTTATGTGTTTCTGTGCTCTGGATTACCTTGTGTTTTTGCATTGTTTTTCCCTTTTTTTGAATTTGTTTGGGACTTAAAAAAACTGCACTTGGATCTTCATTGTTTTCCCGAGTATCTGTGACAGAAGACTTCAGTCATTACAAGATCCAGCAGTTAGTGTCAGGGCTCTGCCCTGGCAGCCTTGTCTATGTTGTCTTTGTTTAATATTTCTTTGTTTGTCTTGTGTCTTAACACATTTCTATGTCTTTGTGTCTATCGTGTGTTCCTGTGGTCCCACCTCCTTGTTTCCCTTGGTCACACCCCCTTGTTTAGCTCCTGTCTTGTCCTTGTTTCTCTAATTGTGTTCACCTGGCCCTCATTACCTTCCTCCCTTTATATTGTGCTGTTTCTCCTCTTGTGGTTGTGGGTTCGTCTTGTGCCATAAAGACAGTTACTGACTTGCTGCTCTGTATTTCAGTCTTACCTTGTTATTTGGTGTGTACTTGCTGCAGTTTTTCTGCTTTTTGTTCTTGTTTTGATTTTCAGCTATCTTGATTATATTTACTAATTTTCCTTTAGTTGCTCTTTAGTCTTGTTTCTAGCCTTGTTTTATTTGAGGCTTTATACTTTAGTTTTATTTAGTGTTAATTTGAGATTTCCTTTTTTGTTTTGACTTTTGTTTTGCTTTTATTTTATTTTCACTTTTATTACTTCATGTTGTTTCTTCCTGTGTTGTGCTGAGTAGTCTTGTGTGGCCTTGAATGCTGTCTTGTTTGGTCTTGTATGTTTGTGCTGTGTGTTCCCTCCAGTCCTGCTCTACCAGCCAGAGAATCCCTGCCTGTTGGTTCTCCAGGGCAGCCTGCCAACCAAGCCTGGTGCTGAGGACCTAATCTCCGATTCTGACCTGCTTTGAGTACCGTCACTCTGATTGCGTGCTCTGCAGTTTACTGCTCTGGTTCCATTCTTCTGCCTGGTTTGGCCACTATCCTGGACTGTTCTCCAGACCATATACCTCTGACCATATACATTGTTCTATTCCTGCTGGTCGCAGTTGTCTCAAGATTGCTGACCCCTGTGCACCCCCTGAACTGTTTTCAATAAATATTTGTTTGTCTCACTCTGCATTTGGGTCCCTTCCAACTGACCTTGACATTACACACCGGCACACCGGACCCAGCAGTATGAATATTAAAGTAATTCCTCTCACAATTGCTCAAGAGAGCCTGCCACTTCGGCAGGGTTTGGAATCAATTCGCCAAGAGGTGCGGTTCTTCGCCTAGTTCTTCTGGACTATGGCCAGGGGCTTGGAGTATGGTCACCGTGATTTTGCCAAGTAAGACATGTTCATGGATCAACTTCTTTTGTTGATCCTGGATCAACATTACTCTCCAAAAATATAGACTTAACCCAATCCCTATCCCTAAACCTAACCCATAATTTTTTCCTAAAATCAGAGGGAAATGATAGCTGATTAGCAAGGGTGTAGAAGCACCTAACCCTGATCGTAAGCCTAAAACTGACATTTCCTAAAAAGTTATCCCTCAATTCTGATAGGTTGATTGGAATGTTGTTCCAGGATCAACAAGGATGGAAGACCAGGACCATGTTGTACTTTGTGAAATCACGTTCATCCTTGGAGTACCATGATTCGGCCCTTAAGGATGCCTTTAACTTTGCCTTTAGATGACCCCCTTGCCTCAGTGGGAGATGGAACAACTGAGGATTTTGGACTTCTGGAATTTCTCCAACTATGTGCATCACTGCAAGAATTGGCAAATCCTTTTGACCATTGACCACTCCACTGTCCTTCCCTCATCAAATCAAGATTCTCTCCCTCTTTTGTCTCCCACAGTAAATCATCGGCTGAAAAGGAAGAGGGCTGCCTGGAATGCCGTAGCCATCACTGTGTCAGCTAAGTCAACCACAGTCACCACAGAGGAGGCCAAATTAACTCCACTCATCCCTGAGCCAGTTAAGAATGCTACTTTCACCTCAGAGGCAGTTGAGTTTAAAGCAGCCATCGCAGAGATGTCAGAGTATGCTCCAGCTCCAAAGTCTGCTCCAGTGTTGGTTCCAGCAGCCCTCAGCATCTGTCCACCTGCCAGCTTGAAGAAGCCGCCCACCAGCCCGCTTCAACTGCTGCCCAGTACCAGAGCCAATGCAAATCGATTCAGCCCGTCTCTCACGGATGGAGCGTGCTCGCCGTCTATAGTCTCATACTGTGCAGCAGCAGATCACTCCCCAAGGGTAGAGTGTACCTTTTGTCCATCCTAGAGCGCAAGGTAATGGAGCAGTATATCCAGGAGGCTGTCCAACAGGGATTCATCCAACCATCCACATCACCCACTGCTTTCAGCTTCTTCTTTGTGGGCAAAAAAGGACGGAAACTTGAGACCATGCCTTGACTACAATTCCCTAAGCTCCCAAACTGTGAAGCCTACTTCCCCTGGTCCCGGCCGCTCTTGAGGAATTCCGAAATACTACAAATACCTGGTGATGCCGTATGGCTTTATCAACTCACCCAGAGCTTCATGAACAAGATATTCCAGGAGTTCCTCCACCACTTTATTAACCTCCACAGTAGTCAACATTTGAAGTGGATCCGAAAAGTTAATCAAAGTTGTTCTAAAAGACAACAATGGGTATTGTTTTAGGAAAGGACATGACATGTGGCCAAGTATGGTGACCCATACTCGGAATTTGTGCTCTGCATTTAACACATCCAAGTGCACACACACAGTAGTGAGCACACACACCTGGAGCAGTGGGCAGCCATATTGCTGCAGCACCCACACCTGGAGAAGTGGCCAGCCATATTGCTGCAGCACCCAGGTAGCAGTTGGGGGTTCGGTGCTTTGCTCAAGGGACTCTCCTCAGACGTGGTACAAGGTGAAAGAGAGTGCTGATTATTCACTCCCCTCACTGGCAATCCCTGCTGGACCTGAGATTTGAACACGCAACCTTTGGGTTACAAGTCTGACTCTCTAACCATTAGGCCACGGCTTTTAGTTTGATGAAAGGTTTTGATCCACTTCAAATGTTGACTACTGTATTGATATCCTGATATACCTCCGGAACCTGGCCAAACATCGCCACCACGTGAAGCTGGTCCTCAAGTGGCTCAGACAACACAATCTGTAACTGAAGCTGGAAAAATGGGAGTTCCAAGGAGTTCCAATACAGAGGCAGATAAACAAGGTCACTTACAGTGATGGCAAAAAAATCAGCACCATTGCAACATTGCAAGGAAATGTAACCTTTCTGTCAGAAAATTTTTGCAGTTGCAAATGTTTTGGTACTCATGTTTGTTGTTATTATTATTGTTGTTGTTGTTGTTGTTGTTGTTGTTGTTGTTGTTGTTGTTGCATTTGAAAACACACACAAAAAAAAACAACAACTGAAAAGTCAAATCTGATACAATTCCACACTGAACCCCCCAAAATGCACTTGACAAAATTATTAGCACTGTTAACTTATTATTTGGTAGCTCCCCCTTTGGAATAGATAACTGAAATCAATCGCTTTCTGTAACCATGAATGAGATTCTTACGCCTCTCTTCTGGAATTTTGAACCACTCTTCTTTTGCAAACTGCTCCAGGTCATTCAGATTTGAAGGATGTCTTCTCCCAACTGCTGTTTTAATATCTCTTCACAGGTGTTCTATGGGATTCAGATCTGGACTCATTGCTGGCCATTTCAGAACTCTTCAGTGCTTTGTTTGAAGAAGAAATGAGGCCTTCAAAGAAAATAACACAGTCCCTACAGTCAAATATGTTGGAGGTTCAAAGATGTTTTGGGTTGCTTTGCTGCTTCTGGCACTGGATGCCGTGCCTTGACAGTGCCATGATGTTGTTTACCAAAAAGCTCTACTTTTGTCTCATCTGTGCACAATACGTTCTCCCAGAAAGATTGTGGTTTTATCACATAAGTTTTGGCAAACTCCAGTCTTGCTGTTTTTATGGCTTGTTTCAGCAGTGGTGTCCTCTTGGGTCTCCTACCATAGCGTCCCTTTTCATTCAGATGGCGACAGATAGTGCAAGCTTACACTGTTGTACCCTGTGTCTGCAGATCAGCTTGAATTTGTTTGGAAGTTAATCTGGGTTCTTTATCCACCATTCGAACAATCCTTCATTGTAATTTTTCATTCATTTTTCTTTTCCGTCCATGTCCAGGGAAGTTAGCTACAGTGCCGCGGACTGTAAACCTCTTGATGATATTGCGCACAGTGGACACAGGAACATTAAGATCTCTGGAGATGGACTTGTAGCCTTGAGATTATCCATGTTTTTTCTCTCAAATCCACAGACAACTCTTTACACTTCTTTGTTTTCTCCAAGCTCAGTGTGACACAACACAAAGGTTGAGTCAACTTTTCTCCATTTTAACTGGTTGCAAGTGTGACTATATTGCCTGTACCTATTACTTGCCACAGGTGTGTCTAAATACACACTGCTTATCCACCATCAGAACTATCCTGCATGGCAACCTTTCATCAGTTTTTCTCTTCCATCCACTCCCAGGGAGATTAGCTACAGTGCCATGGGTTGCAAACTTCTTGATAATGTTGCGCACTGTGGACAAAGGCAAATCTAGATCTCTGGAGATGGATTTGTAACCTTGAGATTGTTGATATTTTTCCACAATTTTGGTTCTCGAGTCCTCAGACAGTTCTCTTCTGCTCTTTCTGTTGTCCATGCTTAGTGTGGCACACACAGACAAACAATGCAAAGACTAAATCAACTTCTCTCCTTTTTATCTGCTTTCAGGTATGATTTTTATATTGCCCACACCTGTTACTTGCCCCAGTTAAGTTTAAAAGAAAAAATCACATGCTTGAAACAATCTTATTTATCCACAATTTTGAAAGGGTGCCAATCATTTTGTCCAGCCCATTTTTGGAGTTTTGTGTGACATTATTCCAAATTTTCTTTTTCAAGCATTTTCTATTTCAAATTTCTCTTTTCTTTTCTTTCCTCCCTTTTTTGTTTTATTCCAATACACACAAGATAATCAACATGTGTATAACAAAACATGTGTTAATGTAATACTTTTCTTTGAGAAATACTTGATTTCTAGAAAAATTTCAGAGGTGCCAACAATATATATATATATATATATGAATTTGCAATAACAATACACGTGTTTCTTACGGCTACAATCAACCGTCATACAATCATCCATCAGCTTGGAAATAAAGTGAAGTACAAAGCACAAAAAAAAAAAACATTCAATATACATTCAATATATATCTCACCAGATACGCCAGAAATCACCAGATCTCTGACACAAGTCACAAGTTTTTCCAAAGGTAGGAAAGTGGCAATTTGATTCAACCACATATTAGTGGAAGGAACAACAGGATTTTTTCTCGCCAGAAAAAGTACAGAGATGTAAACAAGTTCGAGACTATGACTGAGGTGTAATTCAGCTTTACAGTTTTAAGAGATAGATACTTAGGGATAGATCAAAAGGTTTATCAATGATATTCTGAACCATTTTGTGTATTTCTTTCCAGTACGCCTTGATCATGTCACAGTTCCAGGACAATTTTCAGTACAACTGACATTTTAATAGAACTTGAATTGACTCAAAACTGATGGTGTGTAACAGACAACAATAATAATACATTTTGGTGCATTAAATATATTATAGTAGTATTTATGTAGACTTATTATTTTCAATAATAAGATATGACTTTAAAAATTGCAAAACAGATTGCTAATACTGTCAACAAACAACAATAAAGGCAAATAAACCAGAATAGTATGATTTATTCATGGTGCAGAGTACCCTGGGAGTCAATATTTAGTATAGACTGAGAATAAGTAAGGAGTACTCAAAATTAAGAATACTTTAAGTTGTAGGGTACATAAGACTTATTTTTAACTTGATTTAATTTAGTGTGACTTAAGTGAAGTTAGGGTAATATTCGTTTTTACAGTGTACTACCATAGTAGATGTCCCAAAAACACTAATATTTTATTAGTTGCATAGAAAAAGTGTCCTGTCCACAATTCTGTACAGTTATACTTAAAATCTTCTGCTCTTTTATATGGGTAATCAACAGAATTTCAATATCAAACAGAGCACAATACAGATCAAAGTAGCATATGTCTAGCATTTTGCTGTGGACAAAACATCATGTAAATATAGTACAAATATCTTGAGACATTATGACATTGGGGTCAATAACACACGAACACACACTTCTTACGTCACTTACCTCAGTTAGGTATGAAACACTGGAATGTCATTATGGGGTGTTAATGTGCTGTTATGGCAGTACAACAGCATATTCATCATTCAGTTTATATTCCGTTTAAACCTAAAATAATCTAAGAAAAGTTATTTTTTGATTCCAGTAGTTTAAAAGTAATACAGAGTTGATGAAAAACATTTTGGGTCACACTGACATGCATTACTGATGCCTTTAAAGTTGTCGTGTGGAGCGTCCATCACTATGGTGACAGTGACGTATCCTAGGATTCACTGAACTACGGTTCACTCACACAACGGTGAAGGCTTACCTCATACATATTAATTGATGCTGACGTTGCTTGGTAACTTTGTTCAAGTATCCATTCACGTAAACTAATTAATATTCATGAGCCTGCCCTTCACTATAGTAAGTCTGGTTAATTTATATCAATTCTGTATCATGTGTTATATTTTCCCTCATGACATACATTTATGATGTGTCTGTACACAGTGATCTTTGAGAGAAAATGTTGTGTTTGTCAGTTTGGCTGATTGAGTTGAGAGGTACGTGTAGCAGATGGCCTATCCGGTCTATTCTAAATGATCTTTCATTATTGATGGAGATCAGAAAGTGACTTTATGTGCAAAAGAGCCCTTTGTTACCTCTCTACATCAATTATTGTAATGAGTTCCCTTCTAAGGTGAGCTTTCATCCAGCTTTGTAAACATATATTATGTAGTATGACAATTTACACAAAAGTTCCTCATACATAATTTACAAACGTACTTCACACAAAGCCAACGAGAGGAGCCAAACATCTGCTGTGACGGATGATAGGTGCTACACAACACAGCACACTGCTCTCCTGTACATGACACACCACATCATGGTAAATGTTTGGCCTAAGAACACACCCATTATGCACATACATGATAACAAGACCAGTCACCAGATATTTATGAAATGATTTTTTTCCCCCTCAAAGAACTTTCAACAAAGTTCTGGATGTTTCTGGAACTAAGAAATTATGTGTGTAAATCTAATTGGATGACGCTTCAGTTAGGGCACTTGTGACCACTTGAAATGTCCTTGCATAAATATCTGATTATCCCTGATCAGGTGGAGTTTGATATAATGTGTCATAATCTATTATTTCATTAAATAGTCCCGGGGGAAAGAGTTCCAATAATTGAAGTATCACCCGTATATCGCAGAAGTCATTACAGCATTAATAATATCAATATACAAATCAATAACAATAATTAAAGTGCCTTCATATCTTTACTTAAATCATGGATTGATTGATGTTTTCCTCAAAGACATTTTCATTGACATGATATTATTAAACCACACTTCATCACATCTTCATGCTTTGACTAATTACTTAATATTATGATAAGCACATCAAACTGCCCATGATGTCTTTTTTTTACAGATGCTGCCACTGCCACGCTGCTATTGTTCCACTTTACTGATTCATTATTGTAAAGTATGCCATTAGTGTCCATGTGCTTATTAGGCAGGTTGTTAGAGAATCTAAATAAGACATCTTGTGACGTGGTCGGCGTCTCTCCTCCATTACTCCTCTTGATTGTTCACATGATTATATATAGACCTGAATCCAGCTTCAGCTTATCCAATTAATTCCATGTGTAGGCATAAAAGAGGTTGATGATGTTATCTTACCTAATTAACCTGCATAAAGCTCCAACTGGAGGACAGGCCTGATCATCCCTCATCTAAGTGTTCATTACTATCATTAGCGTAAGGGGACTAAACCTTGGGCTGCTAGGGCACCATTAATTTATATTGAGTCCCTTTTTACCTCACTTTGCAGTCATTTGTCAAAACTGAGACCATATACTCCATGTCTAGAGCTAAACCTGGTTGAAGAGTCTACTGTTTATTTAATTGGTCTGTAATGAGAGGAGAGATCCAGTAAATGTAGAGGCTTGTAATTTGCCGTAACTTGCTTTATGTGCTTCTTCTGTTCTTCTTTTCACTCATGCTTTTTCTCAATTGCATAAGATAGTGGCAAATGTTCATGAGTAATGAAATATTAACTTTGAGTGTCTGAGAATTTAAAGACAAATACAATATATTAATCTAAAACACATGTGTGGTTCTTAAAAATGTAATATTTATATTCATGTTGCTTTTTGAAAACCCTTCCAATTATATATATATATATATATAATTTTTATATACATTTTAAACATATTCAAGTCAGTATCTGCAATGAACATGTATTGCAATTTAAATGTAAATTAAATTAGTAGATTAAATTAGTAGATCGAGCCACCAAACAGTCACATCACTGACAATTAAACTGAATTACTGAGCTTTGGTTTGGCTGTTTTGTGTAAACTGTGTAATTGTAAAGTAAGCAGGGTTTGATCTGACATTAGACAGGCCCCTTCTGTCAAATCGGATCAACAAGCTGTTGGAGAGAAATGACTTTCCTTTGTTTTGTCAGCTTTTCAGTTTGTTAGTAGGCTTCAGCTTATTAATGCTGTGAAATGCAGCCAGATCAATAGCATTCATAGGGCAATGTGTCATTTGTTAATCGGGTATTGATGAGAATATCGACAGGAGGCTAATTAATCGTAGACCTCGAGTAGCCTTCCATGTGTTTCCTTAATTATGTTCTTCATCTTAGTCTCTACTCACACCGGATAAAGTTAGTAAGCGAAGTTCACTGTCCGCTGCTGTCAGTGCTCACAACACCTCACGTACTGCTGTTAGAAACGAAATGCTGCAGAATTTCCTGAGGTGGTACATTTACAGCTTCATTAATTGTCACACTTTCAGAGTTTGTGTTTGACTGTCTCTACTAAACAATTAAAACAGAGCTGCATGACGTCCGTGTGCATCTTTCTCATTATTAAATCTCAGATTGCACTAGTGAAAGTGCAGTCTTCAGTCTGTCTGCATGTCTCTCACAGTATTAGGCCACAGGAGCGTTTCGCGTCCCACCCTGCTCTCGGGCTAAATAAGCGTGCTTGCACACAAGCCGTTTGAAGTGAAAGTGTAGGGATCGATAGGCCGATGCATTAGCTCCCCATGCTGCCAGCACTAGGCTCCTGAAGGTCAGAGCCGCCAAGGGCAACACCAGGGGGCCACACCGATGTTTTTCCCCAAATTGTAACACAGCAACAAACAAAAGCCCCTCAACTTTCGCCTGGTGGTTTGATTATTGTTTATAGATACAGTGAGGAAGGAAAGCATGGCCTGGAGGCAGCATAATTATTTACAGCTGAAAACTCATATCATTATCAGCATGCCTCTAATTGCCAGAAGTAATATCAATGTTAGTTGATGAAATGAGAGCTTTTCGCGCTCTCTTCCTCTGTAAGATGCACAGAAATTGTTTTTTTTTTTTTAAACTTCGGCATATGGAGTGGCATTTCATCAAACTGCAGCTGTTCAATTAGCCATTTTTTTTTGTTTATTTGTTTCAACTATAAACTGTGTTTAATTGATTTTTTTTTGTGTGTGTGTGTGTGTGTTTGTTTTTGTTTTTTTTTTTACTTCAGTGCCTTTGGCCCCTGCATTCAAGGTCACTCAAACAAAACACTGCGGCAAAATAAAACCTCTGCTCTCTGCAATAATCCACCATTAAACATTGGTGCAAATGAATGCAAAGATAATCAAACTGTGAGTCTGGCAGGACAAGTCTGGTATGGGTGCGGGTACACGTGCAGTGGCGCTGTAGGAGGTATTGCCTAATGCTGAATTTCAGTGATTGATTAAGTAAATGTTTGTTTGGCCTGCACCAGCCCCTTCCACCATCAAAATGTCACAATATTTTGTCATATATTTAAGCTTGTAATAAAGATGAAGCTATAAATAACACAGCTCATATCAAGGAAAAAAAATACATAAACCTGAAGGCTAATTTATTATTCATGTCTAGATTACTCAAACGTGAAAGCCGCAGCACTACACTATGTTGAAATATATCAAATCTTGTATTTGTATGCATTTCAACTATGTCAGTTCAACTTCTGATGTAAGCAGGGAATCATACGGAATAAATATACCGGTCCTTACACAAAACAACAGGTTTGCAGGCCTCAGATAATATTTTAGGAGTGTTTTTAGAATCTGATGACACATAATTCATTTCTTATCACATAGTGAGAAACATCATCCATATTTTAAAAATATTAAATATTTTGGAATATGAAATACTGCATGCTAGGCCTAGTGTTATTACTGTATTTTAACTCACAAACTAAATTAAAATACATTAAATAACAATTTAAACTAACAAAAGTGGAACGTAACTATTTTTTTTATATATGTATAAACTAAAACTAACAGGGATAGCATAACAGCAATTAAAAATAAATAGAGCAATTAAAAATAAAAGATAAATAAATGCTAAATAATAATAATAATAATAATAATAATAAATACTGTATAATACCTGCATGTTAAGAAACTGTATATCTGTACTGTTCCAACTTTAAGGTCATTTAATGTGCTTCACGTGAGAAATGCTATTTATGAAGTATACAGAATTGCTATCTATAGAGTGCTCCAAAATAATCACATTTGAAGGACCAATTCACTTAGGACGCTTATAAGGTCCTCAGATGGTAGCTGCTTATGTAGACAGTAGAGAGTGAGTGGGTTTTAGAGCACAGTTACTGATATCTGACTGAAAACTACAGCTGTGATGTGTGTGTGTGTGTGTGTGTGTGTGTGTGTGTGTGTGTATTTACAGAGTGTTTACAGAGTGTTTACAAACTGGATTGCTCAGAGGCTGTGTCTGCCGTGATATATTTAATATGCATGGTAAAGTGAGGAATAAGACTATTAGAGAATTTTCTGCTTTCTTTGAATGCAGCATGCCTGCTCACTGTGATAAAGAAAAGAGGAAAGATCGTGTGAACGAGCCTGGCATGAAAAAGCATCTCTAGTTTATTGGTTGTATTGTGTATGAGACTGACATGACCATCAAAAGGGCAAACATTGGAGAAAACTGGCCTAAGGTCATTTTTAGGACTTGATATTTAGAACATCAGGACCACAGGAAGCATTTAGAGAACATCTTAAAGTGCTGTTGGGATCACTTCCTGACAGGGGCTGGTTGTGATTCAGTGATGGACCATGAGTCTTTCATTCATACTTCATCACATATCAAATCATCATTCCTCACCTATGTTGTTCCCAACCTGAATGGCTTGCTTTCCTCTGTAGAACATTTAAGAAGTTATTTTTTTTTTTATTTTTTTTTTGTTAAGTCAATAATTTCCAAAACTCTTAAGCTCCAAAAATGTTACAATGGCCAAACACGTTAATTGAATCCACAATTCACCCATATCTAGTAATGGCATAATCTTCTGAAGAAACTACAACATTTAAAAGCTACATGTATTATGCATAATGCTGTTCAAATAAGAATGCAAGACTTGCTCTGAGGTTTCTAGGTGTTCAGGGTGCTAGGTAGATGCTAGGGTGTTCATGGTAGTTGGAAGGCCTTGCTAGCTAGTTGCTAGTGTTTTCTGGATGCTATAGGTGTTTTGGCTGATTGCTAACGTGTTCTGGATCGTTTCTAAAAGATGAGAAGAAAGTGAGCTTCTCTCCAAAAACAATTTAGAGACAGGCAACAAAAGGAAATGCCTGATAATACATTAAATATGACTTGGAGCGTGCAAAGATTAATAAATAAACAAAACAATAATAATGATAATAATAATGATAGCATCTAGCATAGGAATAGGGTGAGGTTTAGTGCTCCACCCAAGAAAGAAAACGTCTTGGTTACGTATGGCAACCCTCGTTCCCTGATGGAGGGAACGGAGACGTTGTGTCGAAGTGACAACTAGGGGTCGCTCTTGAGAGCCCGAATACCTCTGACAGCTTTGAGAAAAGGCCAATGAGAATTGGTATGCAGTATTTGCATAGCCCGCTCCGCCCCGGAGATCCGGGCATAAGAGGGGGGGGCTAGGCAATACTCATTGTTCTGATCTGAGGAGCCGAAGCACCCGGCTACACTCAGAGGCGGTCCGAGGTTGTGGCAAGGTGGACACAACGTCTCCGTTCCCTCCATCAGGGAACGAGGGTTACCATACGTAACCAAGACGGCCAGGCACCCCTGTGGCCTGGTAGGCCAAACAAATAGCATCCACAATCCAGTGGGAAATTCTTTGTTTGGAGACAGCTTTCCCCTTCTGCTGTCCTCCAAAACAGACAAAGAGTTGACTCGACCGTCTGAAGCTTTCAGTACGTTCCAAGTAAATGCTCAGGGCACGGACTGGGCATAACAAGGAGAGGTTGGGGTCGCCTTCCTGAGAAGGGATAGCTTGCAGAGTGACCACCTGGTCCCTGAAGGGAGTGGTGGGCACTTTGGGCACATAATGGGGCCGGGGTCTCAGGATAACGTGAGAGTTAGCCGGCCCGAATTCGAGGCACGAGTCACTGACGGAGAGGGCTTGGAGGTCTCCCACTCTTTTGATCGCTGTGAGCGCAGTCAGGAGAGCCGTCTTTTGGGAGAGAGCACTGAGTTCGACTGACTGGAGCAGCTCAAAGGGATCTGACTGTAGGCCCCGGAGGACCACAGACAGATCCCAAGAGGGGACAAGGCGCGGTCTGACAGGGTTCAGCCTGCGTGCACCTTTAAGGAATCGTATAAACAAATTGTGCTTCCCAACCGATCTACCTTCCACCAGGTCGTGGTTAGCGGCAATAGCGGCTACCTGGACCTTAAGTGTTGAAGCAGAAAGGTGTCTATCCCGTCCTCCTTGGAGGAAGGAAAGCACCGTTCGGATGCCACATCTCCGTGGGTTCTCCCCCCGGGAGGAACACCAGTTTGTGAATTTGCGCCATCTGAGGTCGTACAGCCGCCTCGTGGAGGGAGCTCTCGACTGCAACAGAGTGTTTACCACTGCTAGTGGGAGATCTCTGAAATCCTCCTGGTCGCGTCCAGGGACCATGCGTGGAGGTTCCAGAGATCTGGGCGCGGGTGCCATATCGTGCCCTTCCCCTGTGAAAGGAGGTCCTTCCTCAGGGGAATGCGCCAGGGAGGAACGGAGGAGAGGAGCACCAGCTCTGAGAACCAAACCCTGTTGGGCCAGTAGGGGGCCACCAGCAGGATCTGTTCTCTGTCCTCCCTGACTTTGCACAGGGTCTGTGCAATTAGGCTCACTGGTGGAAACGCATACTTGAGGAGGCCCTGAGGCCAGCTGTGTGCCAGTGCATCTGTGCCGAGGGGCGCCTCGGACAGACCGTACCACAACTGGCAGTGAGTGTTCTCTATCGAGGCAAACAGGTCGACCTGGGCCTGACCGCAAAGACTCCAGATCAGCTGAACCGTCTGAGGGTGAAGTCTCCACTCGCCCCGAAGCGAAGTCTGTCTGGCTGAGGATGCCATGTGACCCAGGAGCCTCTGAAATTGTTTGAGGGGGACCGTCGGGCTGCGTGAGAGCTTCTGGATGCAGCTCAGCACTGACTGTGCACGCTCCGGGGAGAGCCGTGCATTCATGGCAACCGAGTCTAGTTGTACACCGAGAAAAGAGATGCTCCGTACCGGGGCGAGCTTGCTCTTTTCCCAGTTGACCCGAAACCCCAGATGGGCCAGATGGTTGAGAACCACATCCTTGTGTTTGCATACCAACTCCTGAGAGTGTGCTATGACCAGCCAGTCGTCGAGGTAATTGAGAATGCGGATGCTTCTGCGACTTTCGTAAAGACACGGGGAGACAGGGAGAGCCCAAATGGAAGGACTTTGTACTGAAATGCTCGACCTTCGAAGGCAAACCGCAGGAAGGGCCTGTGTCTTGGAAGAATCGAGACATGAAAGTACGCGTCTTTCAGGTCTATCGCCACAAACCAATCCTGGAATCTGATACACGTGAGAATGCGTTTGAGCGTTAGCATTCTGAAGGGGAGCTTGTGAAGGGCCCGATTCAGAATCCTCAGATCCAGGATTGGTCTTAAACCGCCACCTTTCTTGGGTATAATGAAGTAGGGGCTGTAGAACCCTTTCTTCATGTCGGCCGAGGGGACCGGCTCTATCGCGTCCTTCGCCAGAAGGGTCGCGATCTCTGCCCGAAGAACCGCAGCATTCTCGCCCTGAACCGCGGTAGAGAAGATGCCGCTGAACTTGGGCGGGTTGCGTGCGAATTGGACAGCATAGCCGAGTCGGATGGTTCTGAGAAGCCAGCGAGAGAGGTTGGGTATCTCGAGCCAAGCTGTAAAACTCTCTGCCAACGGTCTCAGGGGGACCACCGACATACCTCGGGTGGGTACGGTGTGACTGAGTTGTGGTGAAAGCCCTTTGTTCGGGGGCGTGCTGTCCTGGAGGACACAAGGTGCTTTGATCGCCATAACCGACATACAAGGATCCGTGAGAAGATCGCCTGAGCTCAGGGGATCGACTGATGGATGCGCTTGATTCGTCAAAGCATGCCGAAGCGCAGGCCCTGCGGTTGAGCATGCTTTGATGTGTTCTGGTGGCTGGGTACCCAAGAGGGACCCAGCCATGGGAGCGTTGACCATCGAAACCGACAGACAAGGATCCATCCGAAGATCGCCTGAGCTCAGGGGATCGACTGATGGATGCGCTTGATTCGTCAAAGCATGCAGAAGCACAGGGCTTGCGGTTGAGCATGCTTTGACATGTTTTAGTGGCTGGGTACCCCGGAGGGACGCAGTCACATAGATTTTTTTTTCGCCCAGAGAAGAAAATTGCTCTTTTATTGACCATGTGGTGGCCGTCTGCCGTGAGGCAGACAGCCGGGGTGGAGCCGAAACCCACACTCGTCCCCTCGCCGAGTGTGGATCCAGACAGGTCAGCAGATCTCTCTCCTCCGGGCTGCTCATTTCAGGAACGCTTCGAAGCCTGACGAGGGTTCTTAGCGGCCTGAGACTGAGCTAACGGCGCCACCTTCTTGCGAGAGCTCGACCGCAAGGCTGGTTTAGGTGCAGGACCAGCCTGTGGCGGGCCCTGAGCCGGTCTGGAAGGCGGTCGTCCTCGGCGAGGCAAGATGTGTTTGATAGCCTCCGTCTGTTTCTTCACTGCGGAGAACTGCTGTGCAAATTCCTCGACAGTGTCGCCAAAGAGACCAGCTTGAGAAATGGGGGCGTCAAGAAAGCGAACCTTCTCAGCGTCCTTCATTTCCGCGAGATTCAGCCAAAGGTGGCGCTCCTGGACCACCATGGTGGACATTGCCCTCCCCAGAGCCTGCGCCGTGACCTTCGTAGCTCGTAGAGCATAGTCAGTCGCCGAGCGCAGATCCTGCAAAAGCTCTGGTTTGGGAACACCCTCATGCAACTCGCTAAGAACCTTGGCCTGATAGACCTGCAGGACGGCCATAGCGTGAAGGACGGACGCGGCTTGTCCAGAAGCAGCATAAGCCTTCCCCACGCGAGCGGAAGAAGCCTTACATGCCCTGGACTGGAGTTTTGGGCGGTCCCACCAGGTGGCGGCGGTCTGCGGGCAAAGATGCACCACGATCGCACGCTCCACGGCGGGAACCTCCGTATACCCCCTCGCTGGACCTCCATCAAGGGTGGTGAGAGAGGAAGAACCGCTAAGACGCATTCTGTCTGAAAAAGGAGCCTTCCACGACTTAGTCAGTTCCTCATGCACTTCCGGGAAGAAAGGAACTGGGGTAGAACGTGGCCGAGAACCACGGTCGTTACCCAGATACCAATCATCCAGCCGTGAGCGCTCAGGACGGGGTGGAGACTTCCACTCAATCCCGATTGCTTTGGCCGCCCGTTCGAGCATGGCCACCATTTCCGCGTCTGCTACTGACTGAGAACCCGCCCCCGCAGCGGGTGCCTCAGACAGCGCGTCTGCTTCAGATGGCTGCCCACTCTCCGATGCTGCAGACACTTCTTCCTCCCCCGCAGGAGCCCCGAATAACCAATCCAACCCATACTGAGACGAGTTTTCAAAGTCATCCGAAAGCTTGACCGGCAGACACACAGAGCGCGAGGGACGCGGGGATTTACCCGGCGAAACGCTCGCGCTCTCTCGCTCTTCATCAACACGCGCCACGGCAGCCTCGTACCCGGAAGTAGAAGGACGAGCCGCGGGAGCGGTTGATGTGAGCCGCGGTCTTTTAGTAAAGAACGCGACTCGCGAACGAAGTGTGCTGAGGGGCATGTCCTCTTGTCCTCATGTCCTGCTTCAGCATGGTCACGACCCAAACACTGAAGACAGAGCTCGTGCCGATCGTTTTGGGAGAGAAAGAAACCGCAACCAGAAGGACACGGAAGGAAAGGCATAGTAAACACACAAACCCACCGTGTCTGCACTCTTTTAGAGAAATTTGCTCTTTTAGATTTTATTAAGAGGAAATCTGCTCTTCAAGATTCGCCGTCGAAGCACCCAGGGGACTCTCACTGCTACTGCATTCGAGAAGGAAGAGACCGCTGCCCGTGCCGTAGATCCAATGACGAGAGAGGTGAGTAACGCTGCTTCTCAATGAAGAGACGCTGCATTCGGCTCCGAAGAAACAGAACAATGAGTATTGCCTAGCCCCCCCCTCTTATGCCCGGATCTCCGGGGCAGAGCGGGCTATGCAAATACTGCATACCAATTCTCATTGGCCTTTTCTCAAAACTGTCAGAGGTATTCGGGCTCTCAAGAGCGACCCCTAGTCGTCACTTCGACACAACGTCGAACGTGAACGACAGACGGGGAACTACTTTCACACTAACTAACAAACAAGACATCACAAAGAGTTGTGTTAGTGTATGGGATGTGGTACTGGTAAACCCACTTTTTTACTTTCTTAGAAGCAAAATGCTGCTAATCATATTTCTTCAGATGGAGTGGTGCACTTACATGCTAATATTTGTTTAGCACTTAGCCACTTGTGAAACATTCTACAGTACTCAGAATTATTGACACACTTTCATTTTGGTGCCAGGCCTGATTATGTTTATGGCTTTATGCTAAGTGTTCTAAGAAACTCTTGAAATTATTGCTGTAGCGAGTTTGTAAAATAAAGCACATAAAAAAAAGTCAACCAAGCATTTTTCCTGCACTTCCTGCTTTCCACACAGGATGACCTACTGCATAAGTTCCCAACCCTGGTCCTGGAACAGCCCCAGCACTGAGCATTTTGAATTTCTTTTGTATCTGACACACTGTTTGAGGTCTTGGAGTTGATGAGATGAATTACGTATGTTTCAAGACGTCCAAAATGTGCAGTGCTGGGTGTTCTCCAAAAGCAGGGTTGGAAACCACTGACCAAATTGACACCTGATTCCGTGTTAGATAATAGTCTGACATCAGGAAAATATTAACTATGGACAGAAAACTTGTACAGAGGGTAACAGTTTCTCCTAAATGAGATGATGTGTGGTGTGCATAATTGTGTGTCTTGGGTAAATAGGAAACCAGCATGTCTAAAAGAGCCCTTGATCATCTGAGCGCTGCACCTGTACACACTGAGAGAGTGAGCCGTTGACGTGCCGTTAACCAGTAGCACATTCAGCTCATGTGCATTAACTCCAGATTCTTTTGAACTTGTAATGATCAGACCGAACTGGTTAATCATTCAATACTGAGCAAAGCAAGGTCATATTATCCTATGGTGGCCATGTTGGGTCTGTATGTGTAAAAATGAAAAGAGGTCAGGAGTATATTTATTTTACCAAAAATAAATTAAAAATAAATTACAAACTTTTCGTATTCTCAAGGTTTTTTTTTTTTTTTTTTTGTATTTTGTGTGTGTGTGTGTGTGTGTGTGTGTGTGTGTGTGTGTGTGTGTGTTTGTGTGTGTGTTACATTTATCAAATCAAAATGTATTTATATAGCACAAATAAAAACAGTAGTTGAACATTTTGCTGTACAAAAAGACAAAGGATAATTGTCTAATAAAGAGACAAAGGAGAATAAAAAAGACTGCAAAGCAATGATATAGGGAATTTACATCAAAAACACCAATCAGAAAATTTAACTTTAAAAATCAAAAACAGTTGTAAGCCTTAGAGTAAAGATATGTTTTTATCTTTAAATTTAGACTCTGTGGAAATTCATCTTTTAGATAAAGGGAGACACAAATTTCAACCAGCGATAGAAAAAACTCAGTCACTCCTCAACTTAAGTCTAGAACTCAGAACCATCAGCTGTCTTTATTGAGATGCCATTAATAAGTTATTTAGATTCAAAAGATCAGAAAGATATTCTGGAGCTATTCTTTCAGAGGTTTAAAAACAAAAAGAATAATTTTGAAATCAATTCTACACTGTAAAAATAATTTGCTATATAAACCCTGCTGCCTTAAAATTTGAAGTTCAGTCAACTCAAATAAGTTTATTCAAGTTGAAATGTTAAGTTGTACTAAGTGACAGCTTAGATATTCAAGACTAATCTAAAAAATTGTTTGTTAAACTTAACAGCTGTGTTAGTTACTCGGCTGCCCTAAAATTTTAAGTTGAATCAACTCAAGTAAGTTGTAACTTATTAAAACATAACATTTCAAGCTGACTTAAATTTCAGAGTTGACTGAACTTCACATTTTACGGCAGCCAGGTAAGAAATTATTTTATGTTGACTCAACAAATTGTTTTTTACAGTGTAGAACAAAAGGCAGCCAGTGCCAATCAAAAGTCTGGCAACTGCATTTTGAACCATCTGAACACAACTTATATTGACTCATTCAAATATATATTACAATAGTCAAGTCTAGATGAAATGAATGCATGAATCACTCTCTAAAACTCTGCAAATGTTAAGAAACTCTTAGCCTTAGACGGTAATCTTACATTTATCTAACAATTAATAATAATGTAATAATAATAAATATCTAATAAATATGTTACTTTTTTTTCTCTCTCTCTCTCATGCATTTGCTTATTTATTTCTAACTAATAAATGTAATTTACACCACATGGACATTTTAGAAAAAGGCTTCTGGAATTAAATGGCAGTTACACTTGAAGGCAAATGTTCTGTTCAAGATTATTATCTTGATTTTTCATTGTGTCATCCCTAGTAAAAATTAATATACTAAAATATATTTGAAATACATTTATTTCTTGCTAAGTATACTACAAATATATGTACATTTTTATCTACTTACTAGCCTTAAAAATGCAACTGTATTTTTGGTGTACTAAACTGGTACACTTACAGTATGCTAAATTAGAACAAGTAATTTTGAGTGCTGAAGTCCAACTAAAATATATTGAATTATATTTGACTAAAGTGGAACTAATAAAGTATATTTTAGGTACACTTAAAATACTTTGCATTTAAAGACCAAGATTATTCAAGATCATGCATTCCTCATCAATAGTGACATTAAAACACATTTTAGGCTTAATATTAGGAAATGTGCAGTGCACAAGTAGCACTCTAAATTATTTTAATTATAATTTGTATGTCAGTAAATCTCAAGCAGTATGACAGTGTACATACATTAATAGATTTGAACTAAACTTAGTATAACATAAATGTATTTTAAATATATAACTTTTTTTATTTTTTTATGGATCTCAGGAATGCTCTTCACCACTGTTGGCTCCTTGGTAAACAATTTCACTTTTTTTGTTTTTGTTTTTGTTTGGTGGAAATTACACCATTGAGAACATAATTTCTTTAAAAACATAGTGATATAAATAATTCCTCACTCCAAAATAAGCACAATTATTGAGTATAGAATATTATTATTGCGTATTATTGAGTAAAGAGTATGTTTCAGGCCAAGCAGTCCACAATGGTGAGCAGATTCATGAATACTATGCAGAAATGTGATCATATGCCCTTATAAGGATATACTGCTCTCTTTCTCTGTCAGCATGCACAAATGTTCAGTCTTGTGCACATATTAAATGTTTGGCATCTGTCATGATTTTTTTTTCCTGCAGTACTTTGAACTCTGCGGTTGCTCCCAGAATGCACAGTGCATTAAAGTAGTGGCAGTTCACTTTATTAAAGTCTCTCATTTGACACTGAATGCCTAAGAGCAGTACGCCACCACAAACACTCTTGATGTCTGCGAGTGTTTTGGGTGTGTGGGTATGTGTGACGGGAAAACTGTTGTTAGTGTTAGCAGAAATACAAAGGGCATTTGTATTGTATTGTGTGTGTGCTTTAGCAATGTTTTATTGTATTCAAGCATGAAAATATTCTCATTGTGTTTCTAAAAGAACAAGCTTCTACAAGGCAGCTTTCTGGTGAATGTAAGTTAGACGGTGGGACTCTAAGTGTAAAGCATGAGGAACCCATCTGAAAATGGGAATTTGGCAATTAGCTAATTAGTCATTAGTAGCTGTTGAGTGTTTCCAGTGTCACAAACAAGCACTACAGCTTGTCAATGTGTGTGTGTCACCCTTTCGAGCCTGATTTATTTGACCACTAATCAGCAAGATGCTTGAACAAGCAGTTAAAGCCGTGGAGGAAATGAGAACCACTCGAAATACGGCAAGTGCACTTGACATACAAAACACACAAGCTGTAAATGCCATTTGCAGAAATAAAGACTCTCAGAATCATTCAGTGGACAAGAGCCAAAGGAGTGTTAGAAAGCTTTTTGATAAATGGCTAAATGTAGTAGCATTATTACAGATGGATGCAACAAACATGTGACATTGCAGTGGATTGCATTTTAAAGGTTGTGAAGGTTTGTTTTCTATGTTATGTCTGTCATTTTCAGTAATGTCTGTGTATCAAATTATGTTGATTACTTTAGATGAGGGGTAATTATTGCAGTTCCTGGACATTTATCTTCCTGCAAAGTTCAGTTGGCATTTTGCCTCAGGAGGTTGTTTGTGGTGCATTAAATGAAGACTACAGAAGTTTGGGCTGCATACAGTATGAGCTGTTTTGGATGATAGACCCAAACCCAAAATGCACATAGTGGCCAAATGTAAATCCACCATATCCTTATATAAGTTTGTGTACATTTTATTATGAAAGATGTATGGGGAACACTTTAGAATATTGTTCTGTTATTAATTAATAACTACACAGGAACACATGAGTAACACAATATTAGCACTCCAGTAACTACTATTAATTAATTAATTAATAAGTAATAGTAATTACTAATTATTTGGATCAGTATTCTAAAGTGAAGATCATGATCAAGATCACTCCCTAGTAATGACTTAAGACATTGTAAACTGGTTTTTGTAAGATTCTAGATAGTAAATTGTTCCGATGGATTTGGTTCCGATGGACACTTGACATTTACCATGATCTTCACTTGACATTTACCATGATCTTCACTTTGAAATACTGATCCAAATAAGAAAAAAAAAAAATCCTTTAGAGTCATTACTATCCAAAACCTTACAAGCTTACAATGACTTCAATCAATATTAGACTCATTACAGGTGGGTTACCATGATCTTCACTTTAGAATTAATTATACATTTTGCATTATTCACATTAATTATGAACTCGTACAGTAGTGGTTCTCCGGGAGATATATATATATATATATATATATATATATATATATAAATTGTATTACTGATTAGCTAATAGTGAACTACCACTTTCAAATAAGCGCTGTTACTTACTAATTCATTAATTAGAGTTTCTTGTTAGTTAATAGCAATTACTAGAGTGTTATAATGTTTTTTTTTTTTTTTAATTTGTTCCTTTGGAGTTAATTATTAAAGACAGAACAGTATTCTAAAGTGTTACCGAAATGTGTTTTAATGCATGTCTCTATTCATGAGGTGATTTTCTTGTACTGCTATATTGCTGCATTGAATAACGTCCCACCATCAGCATGACCTCCCTAGAGAAAAAGACAAAAAACTTAAAAATTAATTTACAGTTGCCCACCTTACAGGTAGCAGAGTTGAATGTAATTACCAGGCAGAACTTAAATGAGTATAATTGAGAAAAGGCCTACAGCATACTTGATAACGAATAGCGAGCTAATGAGAGAGCTAAACGAGCACTGGTGGGGAAGTGAGTATGGTGCGTTTGTGCAATAGCATCTCTTAACTTAACCTTCCCTTCCTGCTACATACAGTACACAGTTGTGTTGGAAAAGCATAGATTTCGCTTAGCAGAGATGAGTTTTATTTATTCAGCATTCACCATTTAGAGTTACTGGAGATCAGCATGGGGTGGAAAGGTCAGGCCATGGCATGATGATGTTGGGAGGGCTCTGAACTCTTGACATTTGCTGTTCATTTCATTTTTGTGGTTTTGGCCTGTCATTCCAAATTCAGTTTACATGTCTGAGTTTTCTCAAAACTGCCAAATCAATTCTTAAAGTTTTCAGCATATGTTTGTAAGCATTTGCAAGTGATACTTCACCCATAAATAAAAGTTCTGTCATCATTTACGCATCCCTATATTCTTCGCTGTATTGACTTTCCAACCCAATCTCATGACAAAACAATACTGTTTTACAAAGTGGCAAGTTTTTGTATGAATTTGTATAATGTGATTGATACAGAAATACAGGTCCACCCCAATCCCACCACTAAATCTCACTTTCAGTGGAGCATAAGAAGATCACACAAAAACAAAGACAGACTATGTGTTCATGCGAATTAGCCACCAATATGCGAAAACTTAAAATACTTACAAATTGCTGTGATATTGAGTTGGACTTCATTTCCATTGTGGAGCACAAAAAGGAGAACCGGAGGTCAATACAATATATGATTAAAGCACTTTTTATAGAAAACTGTACGCCATTTAGATGATTATTCACAAAAACAGAGTCAATTTGTTAATGTATAAAACTTGTGTAACAGGCCTTAGTGTTCAGAAACCATTATCAGTGTAGACCTTGTCACCTAGATGGCACAAGACTACGGGAACCTGATGAGTCCTCTACACAATCTGACTCTGCTGCAACATGAACGAACTTCTGGTTTGTCTGGCCAGAGAACTGGCCCCCCAACTGAGCCTGTTTTTTCCCAAGGTTATTGTCTCCATTTATGTCACCGATTGTCACAGACCGGTCAGGTACAGTCCCCAGCCAATCACAGCGCACTCCGTCACCCGAATACTAATCACCACCACCATATTTTTTTTTTCAAATTGTACTGTCATGAACTTTATCATTTCACATTTTAACTGATGCCTTTGGAGTCTGTGGTGAAGTTCTTTTGTTGTCTGCCATCGTTGTCTCACACTATCTGATCTTGGGGTAAATTTGCTGGGACGTCCACTCCTGGGATGATTGGTGTCTGTTTTGAATGTCTTCTTACATTTGTGAATAAACTTCCTCACTGTAGAATGGACTTCAAATTATTTTGAAATGGCCATATTACTCTTTTTAGACTGATGGCAGCAACAATTGCTTCTATATGATCATTGGTGAAAACTTTTCTCTTTGGCATTGTGTTAACACACACCAGAAGGCTTCAGAGCAGCAAACTGCCAAAACTTCTGCTTTTATAGAGGTGCTCACATTTGCTGCTGATCAGTTATTCAAAGGCATTTGATTAGTAGTGTCTGACTGTTACATACCCTCTTAATTCCTGTGTTAACAGTAAGGGTGTACTAACTCTTGTCACACATTTTTGGTACATAAATAATGGCACAGTGCAGTATGTCATGTGTTGTTGTTCATTCAAGGTTTCAGAATTTTCCAAATTTTTATTTATTTTACTTTATTTATTTTTTATCATATCATGATTGGACCAATCCCAAAAAACTATTTCAGATATAGTCTAGTTTTGTCCTTAAATTATATATATATATATATATATATATATATATATATATATATATATTATATTAACCTTCTGGGGACTATAATTTATAGCTAAGTACACACACACAGAGAGAGAGAGAGAGAGAGAGAGAGAGAGAGAGAATCGAATCAGTTCTTTCCAACTGACTACATTCTCTGCACCGAGACAAACATATGGGTGAAACTCCACACTCAGGGGGTGGGGGTAAGAAGAATTCTTGTCTGTCTGACTTTCTCTCAAATCATCAGGCTCCACTCTATCAAATATATCCATTGTCTGTCTATTTCAGGATGGAAAAGAGAAAAGCAGCAAGAGAACGATTTGAAGCACTGGAGTGACAGTGGCCACATTTTTTATTTATTTATTTTTTTTCTGACTGGAGAAAAAATCAATACGGCTTTACAGGCCAGGGCAGAATGACCCATATCCCGAGAGCGGCCTGGCTTTCACCCACACCCTGGCCGATGTGTGTGTGTGTGTGTGTGTGTGTGTGTGTGTGTGTTTGAGAGTGTCTGTGTGAATGCAGTGAGGGAGGGAGGGTGGTTCACATACGCCCTGCCCTGCCCTCCTCTTACCGCCTGATTTCACAATGACTGATTCCAAGTGACGCAAAGATCATAAAAGAGCAAAGCTAACTGTCAGGCTCTATTAGAATGGACACACAGACATAGACAAAGAGGAACAGCCTCTAACATTACCTCTGATTATCATGCAGGCCCAGGCCTGGACTCACCTGAACGCTGCATCTTTAGGAGTGGTTGAACCCTTGGATTTAGCTAGCAAGCTCAAGCTTGTTTGACGTTATCTTCAACATTAGCCATCTGAGCACCGCTTAGGCTAATGGAGTTGGAATCAGTGTGTTGGAAAAGTAATGGCAGTTCTCATCGCAGCAGCTGTGAGGGTTCTCACGTTAAGGGTTTGCGTAAAAGGCTACTCAGGGTCACAGAGGAACTCCCGGCCTGGGGATGGGTAGTGTTTTGGGGGCTTGTAACCCTCCATAGGGGTCAGAGAGGGTTTTGCTCAGCCTTGATGAACAGAAAACAGAAATCTTAATGAGAATCATATGTGTCATTTGTTAGATTCCCACACCTTACTGCATGTTTACGATAATGGTAAGCTCAATAACATAGCAACTCAAAAGAAACCTCATTACACTGTTCCGTTTGTTGCATTTTAGTTGTAATGAATGGTAACCATAATAAAAGAGTACAGTCTTGTTGTGTTCCATCTGTCTCACACACACACACACACACAAGGACCTCAGTGTGGTCTGTCAATAGAGTAGTCTGTCACCACATACACTCTTTTGATGAGAGGAAACACAACATTCAGATCAATACATTTCTCATCACACTCTCTACTCTATCACTCCATACGGGCCTCTATCAGCAGAGCTGTAAAACAAACTACATTTTGATATTATCTGAAGAAAATGTGAGCACAGATTTCCAGTGCAAAACTCATTTATACACCATTTATATATTTATATGTGGTACATTGTTTTAAAGTAGCATACATTATTTCAGTAATAAGTACTCTTTTTTAAAAGTATTCTAATTATTTT